>JABTTQ020002588.1:0-164460 GCA_016081115.2 Rehmannia glutinosa
AGTATTCCGATTCTGACCTGGACCCGATATGTCAAACCCTCAAATGAAAACTGCCAAACATTTGACACAAAATGATTATACTGTAATTCCATTCTAATCCAATTCCCAAACAAGGCCTAAAGGTTGATAGAAGATATGATGGAGCAAAAACATCTAAAGATTTCATTTCATAACCAAATACAAACGACAGATGCAAGCCGAAATCACTTGACTACAACCAGAACAATGGTAATTTCTTGAAAAATATTTGGCCCCACGGATGTAAGTTTCTCTGAACATAGTGTATGTCTTCTTACCTAGTACATTTTCATACATCATGTTAAAAGTTTAACTAGTTGATCAAAATTGAAGCAGAAAGAAAGTTGCACATGAAATAAAATTTCCTCTGAATCGGAGCAAAAAAGATCGGTACAGGCATGAATGCGGTGATCGAAATGCAGCAACATGCCAACACCTGAAATCTCTCCTCGAAATGAAGACCATTTTGCCAAGGAAGCCTTCAGATTATCTGTCTGGTGGAGGCATTGGCAGGACCCTCTTCAAACTGCGAAATTCCCCAAGACTCGTCTGCAAAACACGCCACTTATGGCTCTTTATTAAGTGATCCATAAAACAAAGATGACACTGTAGATAAAACTAGAGATCAAACAAACAGGGGAGACCAAGGGGATGATATCGAAATGATTTCCGTCAGTAAAATAGGAAGAGACAACTCATGGGATCTGACTTCAGAGATGATACATATAACTAAAATCAAGACATACACACATATAACAATCAACTATTCGAGACGTCTGATTATTCTAATAACTCATACAGAAAGTAAAAAAGTACCATTTCCGGTGGGGGTTGTTTACAGCGACACGTTCATTCACATTGGTTTTAGCCTTTAGGTTTGTAGGGTCTCAAAGTTTCCATATTTACCCAGCCTCTAAATCAAACACAGGCCTTAAGCACATGGTGTTTATCAGCCAATGGCTTATACACTGACCTTCAAACTGGTTGATTATATTTAATCACAACCAGTGTTGTTAGAGGCGAGAGGCGCACCGAGGCGCAAAGGGCCCCCTAGCGCCCGAGGCGCGCCTCTTGAACATGAGGCGCCATAAATTAAAAAAAATAATATAAGCTACTACTTTGACAATTAAGAAGCAAAAATAAAGAATAATAATAAGCTGAAAATTAAAAAGATATACGCTGAAAAAATAAAGGATAATAATAATAATATGCTGAAAATTCTAAAAAAATACAAGGCTTATATTTAATTTAACTAAAAATTAAGTCAAAAAACTGAAAAAGAGAAAAACAAATAAATAAAAGAAGCTGAGCTTTTTTTTATAAAAAAAATACACATTTAATCATAACTAGGAAGAATAACTACTATATGAATATTTTGTATAATATTTATTCATTAAAACTAAAACTTCAATGGAAAATAAGCAAAACAAAAGAAAAAAAACAGGTTACCGGCGACGGCAGAGATCACCGGCGGCTGGTGGCGATCCGACAGGTGGCGGTGGGGGGTGGGCAGCGGCAGGGGGCAGCAGGCAGTGGCTAGGAGGCAGTGGGCTGCTAAGGTTTCTATTTGTTTTCTCCAAAAGTGTAGAATAAAACTCTAGTTTGAGTATTCTCAGGTTTTTGAAAAGTCAAAAAAGCAAAAAGTGTTAAATATAAGTGGAAAGTGTGTTTAAATTGTTATTAAAGTAACAACTTTAAGTCTTTAACCAAAAAAACAAACAAAACAGTGCTGCATGTAGTAGAGGTGCGCGCCCGCCTCTAGAGGCGCCCAGAGGCGCACAAAGGCGCGCACCTCTGTAACATGCGTCGCCTCGGAGTTCCAGAGGCGTTTTTTTCAGCGCCTCGGGCGCGCCTCTAACAACACTGATCACAACATCAACCTACACAAAACTTGATTCAGTGATATTTTTGTTTTCCTCCTCTCTTAAGTGTATCAACTCACTTGATACTTAGTTTCTAATTAGCTCACTTGATACTTAGTTTCTATAGCCTTTTGCAACCATCCTCCCATAAGGTCAACCTATACAAGGTGTCCTTTTGCAACCTACCTTTCTAATTAGCTCACTTGATAGTTTCTATAGCCTTTATACAGAGAAAACCACTGCATAAAATGATTAAAATCCCCAAGGGGCAGCATGAAGATCCAGATAGCTAATATTAAAAGGGTGATAAGTTTTCCGAAAAGTGGCAACCGCTTAGTGATAACAAATTAGCAAGAACATCATGTGAAAAATGTGTGAGCTGCAATAGTATCACATAGCTTGAAAAGGTTGTTGCCACAAATACATAAAAATGTCAGATTCAAAGTTTAAGGCTATTTAAACCACATTGACAGGCAGAAAACACTCTACTCAACAAGAGTAAAACTAAAAAAAAAACACAGCATGTAAGTAAATGCAAGACAAAGTCCAATGCCATACCCTGGGGTTCAATTCTCAACGTTTCGGTCAAGTTCGCCAAAGCACCACAAAGCCTTGCCTCAGCAGCTAAGGAACTAACCACTCCTTCCAAAGACCTCAACTCATGATATTCAGAATGCAAAACCAAAGAAGAGAAATGCTCATCCACAACAACCCCAAGACATTTCACCACAGTTTCTAGAGTTGGGATCCAATCGCAAACCGTTAAACCCAACACAGACGATGCCTTAGGACAAGGGCCCACTTGAGGAAACCTCTCATATTTCCTCAGCCATTTCCCCAAGTATTGAATCAAAGCATTTATCTCCTCACCATTCAACTTACTCACACAAGCTGAAAATATCACCTCATCAAGATTAGGCGTCGCAAACAAATAATGCAAGCACAATTCCGACACTGAAAATCCATCATGTGCCACCATGACCAAAAGGGCAGCTTCCTTTGCCAAACTCCTATCTTTTGTACTAACTCCTTCTCCACTCGCCTTTTCGATTGCTAGCAATGCTTGGCTCTCCCAATCCTCCCTCAGACTAACCAAACTCTTGTATCCATCATCAGGCATCAACAGGAAATACTTTAAAATGCACATTAAATCATAAGCTTGCAAATCCGGCAAATGCTTCACGCACAAAACGATCAAATCGGACTTACATTTATTGATCAACTTATTAATCAAATTTGATGTACATGTATGTTCCACAAGCCCATTAACTATCAAAACCCCCAACACATCCCAAACCTCCAAAACAATACAACTCTCCAAAACCAAACCCTTAACATCTCTAGCCATCAAAATCCCCAACTTCTCCACCACCATACAAGCATAACCTTTTTCTCTTTTATTTAAACCAAGAGAAATTCCAACTTTTTCCCCAAAATTCTCCAAATACGAAGTTAACATCTGCAAGAACGCAACTTTATCGAACGAGTTCGTGTCTTTCAGCTTCTTCCTCAGTCTCTTGGAAAATTTTTGACCTAATTTGATAAGTTCGAGATCTATTTCCGATATTTCCCATCCGGTGACCTTTTTTACATGGTTTTCAGCTTTCAGGTCATCAGTTTCGAACTTTAGATTTGCGAAAATAGGGTCCGGGTTCAGCACAATCGGATAATTGAACTCTTGATCGGAGAGGGTTGGGATAGCGGCTGAAGCTTTTGTTATTACTTCCAGCAAAGACATTTTAGAGAGGAGAAATGAAATTCTAAACAAGTACAAAGAATCAACTTCGTAATGATTCTCCGGCTGTTGGTTGTGGTGGTGGAGTATACGGTGACGGTGGTGAGATCGGCGGCGATGAGGGCGGCCGAGGGTTTTAGGTGTGGTTTAAGGTTTGGCGGAGAATATCTATGCGACTATGCATGAGCGATGAAGTATGATTACTGTTGGTCGTTCTTGGGTTGGGCCTCGAGCATTATTGGGCCGTATAAAACTAGTGCTTGTTACGAGAAAATAGAAATAGTAAAATAAACTTGGGCCTCAAAATTTTGGCCTAACTTGAAATTTAAGATTAGACCCACTTTGTTCCTATACAAACTTTTTTTTTCTTTTTAGGTGGCTATACAAACTTTAATACAACATAAAGTGACGAAAGAAAAAAAAAATGGAATATATAATACAATTCTATTATATTTAAAATAATATGAAAATCATTTAAAAAATATTAATCAAACCAGTATAGTCAAGGTGTTCAATAAATCAGTAACTTGGATAATGATCCAAATTAATTATTGTCTTCTTGGTGTAATATTTTATCTTTTTATAATTGTACTATACGTAAAAGTATACAAATATTTTGAGCTCCTAAATTTCTTAATTTTTTTGGTCCATGCCGACCGACTTCGTTGCCTAAGACAAGGAGCGATCCCTTTTAAGTCTGACGAAAAATTTGAAACATGTCTGAAATTTTAACAAATAAGCGCCCAATCGCCTCGTTTAGGAGTTGAAATAGGTCAGACTATCCGACAGGGGCCTAAGACCTAGCTTAATTTTGGCCCGGCCTGATCTATTTAATAAATAGGTCAGACGAAAGCCTTTTAGTAAGTATGTAAATAGGGTAGGCCTAGACTTTTAAAATAGCATTTCAAACCTAATAGATCGGCCACCTATTTATGGGCTAAAAATATAAAAAAATTAAATATATTTTATATAATTTATTAATATTATATATATATATTATAATAATAGATAAAATATAATTTAAAATAAAATATATGGTTTAGTATGCTTTTAATGGCTTTTAATAGACTCATGCGAGACTTATTTTCTAAACAGACTAGACTTGGGCTGGAAAAAAGCCTATTATAATTAACAAGTCAGACGTAGGCCCAAGAAACATAAACGAGGCCTAGGCTGTCCAACGCAAACCTGGTTGGACTTGGCCTATTTCTACCCTTAGCCTTGTTACTATCTCTAAGACTCTAATGAAAATAGTGGAGCAAATTATACAACTATACACGAGGTGCACAATGCATGATGACAAAGTTGTTAAAACTAGTTTGGCATGGCGGTCTCTTTGGTTCGGTTCATTAGGCCCAAAATTCCAGACCAGTCTGATTGGCCCGATTTTTCATATGTATTTTCATGGATTGGGCCGAATTTGGCCTCCAAAATAATGACTCAATGGAATTTCGACCTGACCTGACTTGACTTTATCTTTGGCCAGACGTGACTAGCACCGGCCCGGCACATTTTATAGATCTGTTGGTCATTAAGTTGCACATTTACAAGATGGCAATTTTTTATTGTTATAAATGCACAAGCTATGTGCTCAAATTTTTGGGACAGAAATATATTGGAGGGACAAACTTTAGAGTCAGGGATGTCAATTTTGACCTGACTCGCGGGTATCCGCCTGGTCCGTTCCATTTGGATCGCCCCATCCCGTGATCCGAGGCAAGCGGGTCTGGGTATCACTTCCGCCCCGCGAGTACCCGTCCCGCCTAATATTTTTTGTTTTAAAATATATTTTAATATATATTTTGTATATATAAGATATATTATAATGTAATTTTTATGTATTCTTGTATTATATCTAATATTTATAAATTGATAATAATACATTTTGTAAATAATATTTCATAAATATATTGTTTTTCTCATTTGTTTTATTTAATTTAATTTAAAACGGGGCAGAACGGGTCGACTGTCCTGCCCCGCCCCGTTCTAGGCACGGGACGAGCCTGGGTCCTGACCGACCCGCCCTATTGCCATCCCTACTTTAGACAGGTAAACTTAAAATAATTGATAAACTGTGAGAGAAATCCGCTTGTATATATCTTCTTGCAGTGTTAGATTTAATTATAGATTATTTTTTAAGTATTTGTTCCTGAAATCTTTTGGGAAAATTATGATTAAAGCAGTAGGAAATCCTTAACTTACAAGATAACTTTGAACTTTTTTTTTCAGAGAAGATAACTTTGAACTAGTTAAGAAAATAATACAAAATTACTATCATCAAGCTTTCAAAGATTAAACATTTCCAATTATATTTGATCATATTAATAAATTATTTTAGTATATTTCAAATATATAATATAATTTCAATTGACCCTTTTGGCCTTTCACTCCTTATTTTTGGTCTGCTAGCTCTAATTTTGTCTTGTGATTCTCTATCTCCCTTTTTTATATAGAAAATCTCAATTCCTCTTTTTTTTTTTTTTTCCTATCTCAATCAGTAATTTAATGAATATGCATTTGATGCGAGTCATAAAAAAGATTTGGGATCTTCCACACATAGGTGAATACCACAATTTATAAATATGATGTCATTATTATATACGTTCCATACATCTAGTGTATTGAAACACCGGATAAAATACCGTAAGAAATAGGAGATTCGAATTGCATAACATTCAAACACCATTAAAACATCAACCACAATAAACCCTTATAGATACATGTAAGTGGAGATTTAGGAGCCAAGAAGTGAAACCTTTATAAAGTTTCAAGAACATCATTATAAGCTGTAGAACACCAATTAAAAATGTTCAACCAACCCAGAGATATTTTATATATCCAAAATGTTCCATGCAAAATGTCTACAACATCTATGACATAAAATCTAGAACTATCTTATCAACTGATCAAGTTGGTTGTGGAGTTCTCCATTTCTGTGGCAATGGACCAATGTCATAAATGACCTCCCTATGGCATGACCACACAAGCCTTATTGCTTCTGGAGTACCTATTCCTGCTCCTCTTGGATCTCCGGCCGGCCCGAACCTACAATATATTGTTATATACGATCATAATGGAATTTTTTTTACTTTCTATAGATTGAAAAAAGAAAAAAATAATAATATACTTTCTATTTTGTACTCACCAATGATTTTGTGGAGCTCCGGTAGTTCTTGCTCTCAATCCAACATACGTAGTTCCATTGACAGAATTCCCAATAACATCCTACAAATTGATTCATTTGCTAAGCTTGTATTGTTTCTAAGATTTTATCCAAATATTGGAAGTTCGAGCAAAAAGCTACTACTTGTAATAAAAAGATGTAATAAAAGAAGAAGAAGCAAATTTGTAGATGAGACAATAATTTGAAATTTTTGTCTTACTTGTAGGAACAAAGGATCATTTGAAACTACTGCTGCGGTTAAATGCGCATGCATTCTCTCGAGCACATTCAGAACCAACGAAAGCTGGTTGTGTTTATATTCCGTGACGATCTGAATTAATGGCATTGTCAAAAATAATTAAGTGCATAATAAGCGACAATATTATCTTTCTGGATTCGTGTCATAATTGAACAAAATTTAATGGAATGCTAAAGAAATCTAATTTTAGGATGCCATTTACCTGGAATGGACCAAATATTTCTTTCGTTACCAGCTCATAATTATTTTCATTCAATATTTCTTCAAGTGGAATAAATACAGCAGTAGGTTTAATGGCACCATATACTGCAGGAATATTATGGTTTTGTAGAGCTTCACCACCAAAAAGCAACTTTGATCCTTTTATCTCGAGCAATTTGTTCATGTGACCAAGCATTGCTTCAGTTGTAACCTACATGCAAAAATACGAAAAAAATTAAACAGAGGAAAATGAGATGTTTATCGAAAAATGGTATTTGAAAAATCATATGTTTAAGTTTTAAAAATCTGAAACTATATTAGAAGTAAAATCGTACTAAATCTTATCTGTACAATAATACCACATGAAACTAGTAGAGAGAGTGTTTTTCTTCCATGCTTCTGTATCATAAGTGAGATTGGAATCGTAGCAAAATATATTAATGTGAATTTTGTACCATGATCACTAAGTACCTATAGCCTTCGGTGCAATCAAGAAACACGTGAAAAAAGAAAGAAAAAGAAACTTACAGTAAGAACTGGGCCGATCGTTAAATCATCTAGCTTCCTTCTAGCAGCAAGACCAGTCAATTTATCTATGAGCGAACTTTTACTCCAGTTCTGGAGAAGCATAAAGGCAAAAGTTATATGCCATTGGTTTCCGAGATAAAAGCTCATTCACGTGAGATATAGAGTTGATTAAACAGTGTTTGTAAAGAAAAGATGCCCTATTTCAGTAAATAAAGGCTTAATATTTCAGTAAATAAAGGCTTAATTACAAAAAATACCCTTAAGTTTCAGTCTAATTACAAAAAACCGAGCTATCTTTCAAAATTACAAATACTCCTCGATGTTTGTTTTCATTTTAAAAACTTCACCTTTTGAAGGGGATTTGTTAAGTAAATACAAATCTAAATGATGAGTTTATTTTATATATTTGTAAGTTGTAACTTTGAAAGATAATTAGACTTTCGTAATTAGACTAAACCTCAGTGGTAGTTTTTGTAAGTTACCGTGAATAAATACTTGGAAAGAAATATGCATTAAATTATCAAATCTTCAATATGAATCATTAATCTTGAGCTCACCTCATGCATGAATAGCAACGATTGCGCTGAACACTTTTGACCACTACATGCATACGCATCTTGATCACAGACCCAAGCTACATAATCCTCCTATAAACGAAAATGAACAATATAAAGTCCAAAATGTTTGCAATTATATACGTTAATGCTGAAAGACAAAAGTTTGCAAGCATAAAATATATGTAATAAACCTCGTGGACATCAGGCCCGAGTATCTTCCAGTCAAACCCAGCATCTTCAAGTTTGACACGTCCCTTGAGATCAACAGCCAATTTCTCTGCAACTCTCGAACTGCCAGTGAAGAGAGTCATGCGTGGTTTTGCCTGATGATATAATGTAATCATGAAAAATTGTCAGGAATATAATTAATCTTGTGAAAGTAGACATTTACGCCCAAAGGAAAGCTTAGAACAAAGGGATATTATGAATTGACTAATTCTCTACATATAAAGTTCAAAATGTTCAAGGAACTAATCCCAATGTGAAAATGCAAGAAGTGTCAAAAAATAGAATTAGATCAATTGTAAATAGTTGTTTTTGGTTCAATTGTATATGAAGTGTTCAATTGTAAATTATAGCTCAAAGATTAGCGTCCAAAGCTACTGGAATTAGGTGAAAATGTAAGATTAAATCGACAAGCTAAAAATATGAAACATTTATTACGAGGTTATATTAGTAGATTTTTAAAATTATCCAATGGGGCGCTCTCAAACTGGAGCAGAGAACCCAATTTCTTCCTGAACCAGTAATGAAATTTCACTGGACATTTTAACTAAATACAACTTAAAATGGTAAAATGATGCAGCGATATAAAAGAAGCCAAGTTCCAACACTCTTTTTCTGCTAACTCAACTAAAAGTTATTCGTTAGTTGGCTAATCAAGCAGGATGAAACAAAAGAGACAAAAATGTGACAAACAAAGAAGCAATCCAAGAATTGCAAAACAAGGCTGCAGAGGTAACCCACATTTCTTTTATTTTAAGAACTGGAAGGTTGATGAACAGGCGTCGAATTTATTATTAGCTAAAATGCAAAACAGGTTTATGCCTGATTGTAATTATAAGTTCCAACCTTAAGGGATTTAAACACAAAAGGCAAAACAGAGGCCAAAATACTGCAATAGAGTGTCTACGTCAATTTTTGACCAATGACGACTCAGATAAGTTGAGCTTGAACTTTGTAAAGTTTAGCTAGGGATATTTAACATAAATTGAATTTCAGTACAACTTTATTTAGTCAAATCCAGGCCAAGACAAATATACAAGCACATGTTTCTAGAGAAAACAAAATAAAGGAAAAAAGAAAGAAAATGTAAGTTTCTAATGAATGTATGATGCCCATATTATACATTCCATTCTCATTGTCAGGGAATTTACAAGAAAGTTCAGCGAAATATTCTTTTTGTTAAAAAAAGTATGTTAAATGCACACACACACAATCATATTTGTGTGTGTGTGTATATATAACACCATTACAAAAGTGCATTCCATGAAATAAAATGGAAAGATGTGTTTTACTTAATTTTTGGCCTACATCATTTTATTGAACATATAACTCTGTGAACCACTAGCAGATGGATGAGTACTAAAGAAATGATAACATCCAGGAATATATGAAATACACAGCGATTCTCATCCAAGCATATGAAGAACTAACCTCCAAGAGAATTTTGTTCATGGTAGGTCCGTCGGAATTTATGAAATCAACATCCTCTAAAGGCAACCCACACTCATGCAGTAATCGGAGCATTTGTTCCATAACCACGCAGACCTTTGAAAATCATAAACATAATTTATTAATATTTCAAGCGTAGAAAGCAGAAAAATAAAAGAATTGTTTATAGAACCAAAGAAATGAAAGCCAGAACTAACACAGAGACCACTAATTACATGAAGGTCATTTTTCCTCAAGAAGTGGAAATTTGTACAATTTACAATTTACAACCTCCATAAGTGATAACTTACCTTACTATCAACTTTAAGTAGTGGTTTGTTCCCCATATAAAGAGCACCCATCAGCTGAAGCAATGGAATCTCTAAAGGGAAATTGAAAGGAGTAATAATTGTAACCTAAAAAGAGAAAGAAAATCAGTTGACAACTTAATGAATAAACTAGCATTCACAGGAAAAAGTACTACAAACGCGAGGTGACAAGAAGGTGGCCTCCAAGAACTTGAAAAAATGTTCTATATGGCATACATGAGTATCGACTTACCGGGCCATAAGGCCACCTAAAACCATGGCTCTGCTGACCCAGATGATTTCCAGGTACTGCAAATGATCTAGCCAAGAAACGAACCTGCAAGATGATTTGAGATGAAGAGTCAATTTCATATTTGAAAATATGAAACAACAAAAAGGTTTACTTAATATCCGTCAAAAACAAAAGTTTTGAGCTACGAGCTAGTTCTTTCTTAAACACTATTCTTTCTAATCGTGAGTAAAAATGCATTTAGAAAAAAGAAAAAGAAATAAACGAAATGAGACATAAGAAATTTTGTGCATTTTATTTTATTAAATACTTTAAATTAAAATTCTGATAAATCCGAAAGTAAATAAATGAAGGCCAGATGAATTGCAATAGTGTATTGTACAATGTAAATTTTGAATAGGCCGACCACATTACCTGATCACCACAGAAATTTTCCAAAAACTTTTGTGTGACATAAACTTCCCCAAGAGCCTGTTGGTAACTCTTTGGAGACACTCTTTGTATCAACTTGGCAAAGAAGTCAGAAACCTAGAAGCAGAACATAAATAATTATCATTCCGCCAAGTGTGAAAATTTTAACAATAATTTTCCAACCAACAAGATCATCTTAATATAAGACTTCACCTCAGGTAGAGAAAGCTTGTTAGCGGCTTTTATTGATACATCTCCAAGCATAAGATACCTAGAAACAATTCTTGTAAGGTTAATACAATTAAAGAATCGAAACTCCAACAGCACAACAAGAATGAAGACTTGGAAACAAGTCCAATAGGTTTCAACAAAAATAAAATAAAATTAAAAACTGAAAAAAAGTCCCAAGAAAAATAAACAAGCTAATAATAACCTTTCTGGTGCTTTAAACGGGTTGTGTAAACCATGTTTCGGGCACTGGGACAAGCTCTCCACAAATGGCTGCATAAATTATGAACTGTTAAAACATTTTTGAGATGAGATATTTCCACAAGTGAAAGATTTTACTAAGATGGAAGCAGAAGCCAAAGCATGATTTTGAGCAATATAAAAGTAAGTTCCAAGACTACAGGCTACCTGTATTCCCTTCTCATCTACTTCAGCAACTTTAATAAATGATTCACCATTTAAAGGATCTGGAATGGTGTTCCAACTGGAAGAGCTTGTCCATCTACCTTGCACTAAAGAGTAAATACAGGACATTCATGCTCTTTTGTCATTCAAAACAAAACCAGCAACAAATATAAGGCCAACAGTTCTGTTTAAGTTCAAAAATCATTTGGTGGCCTCATTACACACTATTAGTTAATTTTTATATTAAAAAAAAGATTTAGGTTTTGGATAATTGTGATTGAGAACATTACTAAATACATAATGATTAAAATGTGGAACTATATTTTGGACATACTACAGTTTGGTATCATCAACTAAATTTATCATCAACTGAATTTATTATTCAAGAGTCGTGTTATGTACCCAAATTCAGCACTTCGGCTGGCCGAGAGCCTGAGATTTCCTCAGCTTTCACCGTTGCAAAAGGTAAGGAATGAACAAATCTGCATTACACATAACATAGCATGAAATTCACACACAGAAGGCAATGAAAACTACTTACCTACGATCGATAATGAATATATGTGGGATATCTACTCCTAGATACACCAAGAACCAGCTTTATCCTTTCATTTATTTGATCCATATGACAGTTTTTTTTTCCCAGATGGACTGGTAATTCACAAAAATCAAAGTATCTTAATATCTCAACAGGATTTGTAACTTCAGTGTGATATGATCATGAAACTCGGTTTTACTACATACAGAGCTGTTCAGTGCTTCCCATAAATACCAGTAAACAGACAAAAAAAATCCTAAATTTTATGATATACTAAATTGAAAAAAAAAAACCACTTAATACTCGAATATAAAATTAAAATTGATCATCAAAATATGCGAAAGAGTAAAATTCTTGCATTAATCACTAATAAACAAAATGAACCCACAAAAAAAAAATTCAAACCCTTACAACAAAAAATCCAAAACCCTGATAATACAAATCCTCCACAAAAAAGGGCAGTTCTTGAGGTACCTCGAAAGATTGGAAGAGCTGAACAAATCCAAAGAATCATGGCCGCCTCTGTTTTTCAAATGCGCCAATAATCGATACATGATACTCGTTGGAAGTGAAAACTCACTAAACTCACTCACAGAAACCTCTGGGAACTCAGATAATTTAAAATTTATAAGATTAGATATGATTTTAAAGAGGTAGAGAGTAAGAACTTTGTGACCTGGGTTTATAAGATTAGATGATTTTAAAGAGGTTAGAGAGTAAGGTTTATATGTGAGTCAGCTTTTGATAGTTTGTTACTTATGTTTCTATATTCCCGGTATTTCTTGAACTGCTCTCCTACAGACTCCTTAGTTCTTCCCCGTTTTACTAGGTAGATACTTTGAATGTTATCCTTGGGCTATTAGTAAAGGCCCATAATAATTGGATCAATTCTATATGATTATTATATGTTATTAAAGAATGGCCCATTAGGATGATAATCCCTTGACAAGCGATAACACAATGACACATACCCTACCCGAACTTACCGTGAGGCGAGAGACATCCGAACACGAGAAACACGAACCACAGGTCCACAACTAACACAAATCTGACATGAAAGTACCAAATTATTTTAGTACATAATATCTTGAATTTATCTTTTTTATATGTATTTTTAACATAATCCAAAATTGACCTGAAATTAAAAACGAACACGACTCGATGACTCGAATTGCCACCCATAATTCTATTTAACATTCCAATAAGTTTTTCATTTAACGACTTAATTTCTTAAAATAGACATTTAAATAATTAATAGTCATAAATCTGGTGTGTCTCAAGTCATTTTTACAAAATAAAAAACTACTTTTTTTATTAAAATTGGATAAAATAAGGATAATGACGTATCTAAAATAGTAGTAATAACAATTTTATTATTAAAATTGTGTAAAGGACTTGTTAATATGGAGCCATGGATCTAATTTGATTTCATATAAAAAAACATGGATTTAATTTGGAAAAAAGTAAATAAAAAGGAGATTGAGAGATGAGATCTCCTAACCTTTTTAGAAACAACCCATAACATTCTAACCAGTGTTCTAAAAAGCGCTAGGCGCTAGTCGGGCGGCACACTGGGGCCTAGCGCCTAAGCGGAGCCTGGGCGGAGTTAGGTGAGACTTGGGCGGGGCTAGGCGGGGCCTAATCGAAAAAATAACATAGGCGGACAAGGAGGGCCTAACGCCTAGGCGAGGACTAATCGGAGCTAGGCGGAGATTTTTAGAACAGTGATTCTAACTAGTTAAAAATCTTGGGCTATATTTGTGATCAATCATATTTGGACCAACCATACATGAATGTCGCTCAAGAGTGGCATGGCCCATTTACATTTGAATTAAAATCCCATTAATATTTGGGATAGTATTATCGGGCTCGTCTACTTCATTTGATAAGATAGGATAAATTAAAATAGTCAACGTAATCACATGTTTATTTTGAATGATAAAAGGCCATGATAAAACCCAAAACCGGACATGATTATGGGTTATTATTGGAATAATCCCACAATTCTGATTAAATTCTTTTTAAATATATTTTCTCCACCGGACATATAATTTTATACCATATAGTATATTTAAAATTAAGACTAATTTATGAAACTTTTTATTTAAGGATAAATTAGACAAAACATAATAATCCGTTTAGTTGTTCATCAAAGTATATATTTGACAAGAATTTTAACAGATACATCATTCAAATAATCATATGAAGTACACATTAAATTAAAGATAATTTAGCATTTATCCAAGATCTCATCCTATATTTGGTCAATCACTCATCATCCTATTAAATAAAGTAAACTAGCCCGGTGTGTCTTAAGTCATTTAAACATATTTCTAGATTTTATTTAGAGGGTGTTTGACTGAGCTTATAAGTTCTTCAAAACATCTTATAAGATGTTTGAAAGTTTATAAGCTGTTTAAATTTGTTTGGTAATGTTTTTAGAAAAAGATCTTATAAGCTCCCAAAATAAGATGTCGGAGCTTATAAGCTGTTTTTAAAAATGTAGGGGAACCCAAGTTTTTTTCAAAATAAGATCTTATTTCAACAACCTCCTTTAATTTTGACTATTTTAATTACAAAATTGTCATTACTAACATCTTAAACACTACACCATCTTATTTCATCCAAACACTTCAACAACTTATTCTTAAAATAAGATCTAACATCTTATAAGCTCTAACAACAACTTATAAGATGTATGGGCTTATAAGATCTTTTAAATAAGCTTAAGCGAACACCCTCTTAATATGATGTTTCCCTCTATTTTGCTAATCTAGTTTTCAATCTCACCGTATATACTGGTCTTATTAAATCTAACTCACACATATATATATATATATATATATATATGGGAAAGATCAAGTGAGACCATGTCTCTAGGTGAGACACAATGGATTAATCTCAACCATCCCCACTATTAATCAATGGGTATGATTTAATTGATAAAAAATATATAAAATCAATATAAGGATAGTAGGGTAAAATAACATAACAAGTTAGTTACAAAATGAAATCAAATCTCTTTCTCTCTCATACATCTCCCAATTTCCCCAATCTCACGTCTCTCTCTCTGTCTCTCTTTCTCTCTCATTCCTCCATTAACGCAAATAAACAAAACTGTGAAGAACTCGAAAATTACAGTTCATGAAAATTACAGAGAAAAAACAAGAAAAATCGGTGCAATATTACAGAGAAATAACGAACAATGAGTTCGAAAACTAAATATGCAACAAAACTCAACTAAATATGCATTATCTGAAAACTATCTATGCAGCGTAAAAAAACTAATATGTACTACAATATATCCTACTATGCAAGACGTCATAAACTATGCAACAAAATCAACTAACTATGTATTATGTAGAAACTATCTATGCATTGTGGAATAACTAAATATGCAGTACATTATGTAACATCCCATTTTTATAATTTCCAAAAGCAACATCCCATTTTCATAACTAAATATATATTATATTGAACCTATTTATGCAGTGTAGTATAACTACATATTGATGGCTCAAAAGCTACTCTAGAAAACCTTAGGCAAGTGCACCTATCGTTTTGTAGTATAGATTATTGAGTACCGAGTATCATTCCCACGAGGATTGTAAGTACTAATAATTACCGTCTTTTTGTTATCTAATCTAGCAATTTTTAGAGTTTTGTTTGTTAAAATGGAAAATGAAAAATAGAGAATTTAAAATAATTGCAACTTACAATAAATCAAATAAAAGTAGATTGTAGAATGAGAAATCAAGAGATAGAAATGTGTTGAATGTAAATCCTCTAGAATGTTTTTGTGATTCAACCGGATAAAAATACAACCATAAGCCTTACAAAACCAACCTCTTTTAATAAAATCTCATGTTATGTGGACCGTAGAAATTCCCGATTTAAGTTAAACCCTTTTCAAGGAAAAACTCCTAATCTCAAGTTGATTAACTCAAATTTCTTTCTAGTTAAAACCCCAAAATGCATTATAACGATTTATGAATTCCCATATTAGGTTTGACCCTAATTCGTAAGATTTATGTCGCCCTATATCTAGGATTGCATGCAACTCTTTTCACTTATATAGGTTCTTTCCCACCATAAATCTCTCGACACCGATGAGGAATAGATATCAAATTAATATACCGAAATATCAACTTGAATGAAGTAAACATGATATAAGTGAATCACACAAGACATGAGAATTTTATTAAAAACATACAAACCTTAATCACAAATCCATTCTAGAGTTCATTACATTCAAACACTAGTAGTTTAGCTACTCATGATTTTGACAAAAGAATAAATTACACAAGAAGATTTAAGTGTTGTAGACATGGTGTACTTACCTTTCTCAAAATCTCAATGACTTCTTCCTTGATAGATGATGTTGATCCAAGCCTTCTTCTCCAATGTTGCTACAAGCTTACTCCTCTAAGACCTCTTGATCCCAATTCCACTCAAAATGTTGGACACAATGAATATTTTCTAAGTGTCTATGATGAATACACAATGAATCTCTATATGAATGAATATTACATGAATGAATTTCCCAACTCCAAACTCTCGCTTTTATAGGCACCATCTTTGTGAAAGACCATATTAACAAATGCTCCATTTCCATGCTTGTTATTTGAATCATTGTGTGCACATTCATGGTTGAGTTGGTTGAATCATTATACTCACATGATAATACTCCACTTCCATTGGTTGAGTTGGTTGAATCATTGTGTCCACATGACAATTGAGTGGATAATGGAGTTTTGGTGCAGCAAGATGAGGTGCAAAAGTTGCTCAAAGGTTGTCAAAAAGCAAAAGTCTCCATTATTTCCGCCAAAAGAAGAAAAGATTTTGAGCTGGAGAGAAAACACGGCCGTGTTTTCTTCGCAAAAATGGGATTTTCTGGCAGGGTGTGCTTTTAAACACGGTTTGGGCGTGTTTTGATGATTTGCGTGTGAAACAGGCCGTGCTTTGTAAGCACACGGCCGTGGTGTGTTTTTCTGCTTTTTCTTGTTTTTCTTCCTTTGAAGCATGTCCATGTTTCCCAACACACAGTGGGTGTGTTTCGCACGAGATCGAGTCTTCGCTTCTTTTAGACTTTGTTTTTGTTCGTATTTTCATACGAAATCATACTTAATTTGCTTCAAGTCTTTACCTTCATTATTCAAAACAAGCCAATGTGATTTTTCTTGAATTTATTGATTAATGAACTAAAGAGTTAAAGAAATTATCTAAAAAAGGTTAAAAAAATGTGAACAAAAATGCACTTATCACATATGCAGTATGTTATATTCAATTATGTCTTATTTTCGTAAAACAACGTCAACAAAATAACTAAATATGCATTATTTGATGTCTAATTATGCAGTAGAAGAACCCTAATTATGCTGTAAAATAAAAATATTTGGAAAGAAAACAGGTTCCTTAAATTCTCCCACAAAATCCGAGTGTCAATTTTTCACCATAAAATCACTGGGACCACTAATTTGAATTACAAAATTACAATCTTACCCTTAAAATCAGTGAAAATTAGGAAATAATTTAAAAAACTGAATTAATCATATCCCTTCATTTTTTAAGATCAATGGGTAAGATGAGTCCACACTGTCTCACCTAGGGAGTGTTGCAATTAAGGGTCCAGATTTAATGGCTAATATTTATATTAATAATTATTAATTATAAGTAGTAAGTGCATAATAGACAAATTAAATAAATAACCAACCACCAAGTCAAACGTTCCTAAATTATAGGAAGTGATAAACACAAAATAATGATAATAAAATCTTACCAAATCAAACCCAATAGAGCCCAAAAAATGGCAGACAATACCGAAAATTTCGAACCCATGTAGTCAACATTTCCTAAATTGTAGGATGCAATTCAATACGCAGTGAAATAAATATATATTACAGTGAAATTTTGATTTTCATACAGTGAACATGCCCTAACCGCACAGTAATATTAAAGTGAATAAACAATATTATTTGGAAGGATTAAACACATATTGTATATCATCCTAAATTATTTGGACGGATTAAACACATTCTTATTTTTTTTTGTATAAAATAAATGCATTTCAATACACAGTGAAATACATATATAGTACAATGAAATTTCGACATTTATACAATACAACGCTCTTAACCACACAGTAATATTAAAGTGAATAAATAGTATTATTTGGAAGGATTAAACACGTTCTTATTGACTTAGTATGTACACTGTATGTCATCCTAAATTATTGGAAGGATTAAACACGTTATAGTACAACATTCTAATACTAATTACACAGTAAAACTGCACTAATTATACATCATTGTAATACTATGCACGCAATAAAACTGCACTAATTATGCAACATTCTAATACTATATACGCAGTAAAACTGCACTAATTATACAACATTCACAAATTCTTGACAAAAAACGATTGCCCCTTCTCTTTTTCTTAGGCTGAACTTTGCTTCCCCCTCCCCACTACTCGTACCACCAATATTAAGATGCCTTTTTTGTTGTCCTCTAGCCATCTTCACAAATTAGCAACTGCAATTAAGAAGACAAAGAAAATATCATCATAATACAGTAAAATTATTCTAACACTACACAAAACATTTGATGACAAATACATTAAAAGTGTATTATACAACTACAATTGAGGTTAAACCATGTTGAAGACGTACAAAAAAATATAGTGCAGTAAAACATCAAAACTGTATTAAATAATCACTAAAACTCAACTAAGAATACAGTAGAATAATATCCAGAAAAGTCGAAGTCGAAAGTCAAAAACACAAACCCAACTATGAAATTACTAGAAATCGAAATCTCTAGAAAAATCGAAGATAACTAAACCCTATAACAATAAATCCCCAACAATCAAAAGATAAAAACCCTAGAAACTACACAAACTACTTCTAAAAACATTTTCAAGATTTGGGTTAAAATTACATACCAAGAAATTAAACAAAATGTGCGAAACTTACAGTTATATATGTTAATCTCAAGCCCCATCCCAACGTCTATCCCACCGCCAAAACCACCACCTCCTCCTCCGCCAACACTAGCGCCAATGCCGCCTGACCCTCTGCGGCCATTTTCATCACCATTCTCATCCTCATCACCAACTACATCTGCCACTTTCTTCTCAGAGACACCACTTTTGCGTGAATTAATAGTTCTACCTTGAATAGCACTAAGGCTACATAAAAACTGAAAAAAGATCACTAGTGCAACAAACATCTCCATCGTGAGAGAGACGGTGAGAAGATTGAGTGTTTGAAGGTGAGAAAAAATATTTGAAGGAGTCTGACGTTTTTCTTTGGGTTTATTCCCTTAATCTCGGTAACCGAAAAAGGAAATATAAGACTTACCTTCTACACTCAAATAAAAAGACAGATTTGCCCCTAATTAAAAATCTGAAAATAATATAAATTACCTATTTGACCCCCCTAAAAATCCTGCATTAACTACTTGCCTAAAATAAAGGGATTAATCTGAGTCATACCAAATATCAATCCAATGGCTATAATAAATCCCCACCGTCTCAAATAGGGGGTGTCCCATTTGATCCAATCTCTATATAGATATATATATTGTCTTTTGTGCCAAGTTTAATATTTTGCTATTATCATATTAATGAGTCTTTTTCCAGTGTTAAACAAATTAAACATTTTTTTTTGACTTTCGTACCGTGCAGTCCAAATTTGTTACATATAATCCAGTGAATCCGTACTGCTAAATGAGCACCATTAACGTTTGGAGCCCGTGTCATTAGGAAATTAACAACTATCCTTTTTTCTTCTCAAAAAAAAAAAAAAAAAACAACTATCCTTTTTAATATGTTAGTAATTTTAATTAAGAATTAAAGAATTTGAAAGTCTAAATTATTTCTTCAGCAAAACTGACTCATTCACAAATATATGACAATTTGGAATATTTATTTGTTAATTATTTGGTCGTCGTGACTCGCGAGGTGCAAAATTTTCAAACAATATGATTGTCTATATATATATATATATATATATATATATATATATATATATATATATATATAGGGGGAGGATCAAGTGAGACCATGTCTATAGGTGAGACACAATGGACTAATCTCAACCATCCCCCACTATTAATCAATGGGTATGATTTAATAGATAAAAAATATATTAAAATATTAATTTAATCAATATAAGGGTAGTAGGGTAAAATAACATAACAAGTTAGTTACAAAAATGGAATCAAATCTATTTCTCTCTCATATATCTCCCAATTTCCCCAATCTCACGTCTCTCTCTCTCTCTCTCTCTCTCTCTCTCTCTCATTCCTCCATTAACGCAAAAAGAAAACTGTGAAGAACTCGAAAATTACAGTTCATGAAAATTACAGAGAAAAAACAAGAAAAATCGGTGCAATATTACAGAGAAATAACGAACAGTGAGTTCGAAAACTAAATATGCAACAAAACTCAACTAAATATGCATTATCTGAAAACTATCTATGCAGCGTAAAAAAACTAATATGTAGTACAATATATCCAACTATGCAAGACGTCATAAACTATGCAACAAAATCAACTAACTATGTATTATCTAGAAACTATCTATGCATTGTGGAATAACTAAATATGCAGTACATTATGTAACATTCCATTTTTATAATTTCCAAAAGCAACATCCCATTTTCATAACTAAATATACATTATATTGAACCTATTTATGCAGTGTAGTATAACTACATATGCATTACGTTATATTCAATTATGTCTATTTTCGTAAAACAGTGCCAACAAAATAACTAAATATGCATTATTTGATGTCTAATTATGCAGTAGAAGAACCCTAACTATGCTGTAAAATAAAAATATTTGGAAAGAAAACAGGTTCCTTAAATTCCGCCACAAAATCAAGCAGATGTCAATTTCAAATTTCATAAAACCGGGACCACTAATTTGAATTACAAAATTACAATCTTACCCTTAAAATCAGCGAAAATTAGGAAATAATTAAAAAAATTGAATTAATCACATCCCTTCATTTTTTAAGATCAATGGGTAAGATGAGTCCACATTGTCTCACCTAGGGAGGGTGGTCTCATTTGAACCAAATCCTATATATATATATATATATATATATATTGTGTACATCTTGAACAGCCTCGCATAGTCGCATTACACATTTAATTTGTTTTATTATTAATTTTATTTATTTTTTTCAGTATTTTTTTATCCTCGGCTAAAATATTAACTGTATGCTGTTCACATCTTGTATGAATGATTGAAATATTCATATATCACAATATTTTAGAACCCAATATTTTTGTATATAGTCCAGCATTTAATTTGGATCTCAAATTATGTTTTAAAAATCATAAACTGATATATTCCATCTACCAAAATCATCTAATTAACATAAAATAATAGTAAATTCTGAAACTTAAATCTCTTAATTATTAGAGATATAAACAAAATTATAATGTTTGGAGTCAATCCTAAGTGTAACAAAATTACAAAAGATATGAACGTCGTATTAATGTTTTTTCCTAAACATCTATACCTCTCAAAAAAAGGTCGAAAAAAGGTAATTAATGATGAAATAATCTAATATCATTATAGGACCCCTCTATTATGTGAGTACGTAGGACCAGATCTAAGCCGTAGATAAATTGATGTAGATGGCTGAGATTAATCCTGTCTATTTGGTGGTAAATAATTCGAAACAACCAAATGGAGGGTACATTAGTCCATACAATAATAAATTATGGTAGCTAAATCTAGTAAATCCCACAAAAATAGGATTAGTTACAATCAAACTCCACCAAATCTGTTACTGAATTAAATCATCCACTTCATTTCACCTTCTCCACCGTTCTTCTCTAACGTAGATAGTCTCCCAACTCACTGAAAATTCACCATTTGCAGCGCTGAAACAAGGAAGGAGGGAATGGACGACACATATGAAGAAATCTTCAATACTAATGAAGAACAAGGTAACACTTTTCCTTGACTACGAAATTGTATTCATTGTTCCTTTTGTTACTGATTCTCCTTAATATTTGATTCGTAATTTTTCCTAAAATCAATGATTCGATCAATCATTTTCATTTTTACTTGTAATTATTACCCAGAAATATGCTTATGCTCTTATGCCTTGAGAATATTATGCTTACAAATGTGAACTTCTTAGTAGTCCACTTTTCCTTGACTACGAAATTGTATTGATTGTTCCTTTTGTTACTGATTCTCCTTAATATTTGATTCGTAATTTTTCGTAAAATCAATGATTCGATCAATCATTTTCATTTTTACTTGTAATTATTACCCAGAAATATGCTTATGTGGGCCTGCAATACTGCTTATGCCTTGAGAATAGTATGTTTACAAATGTGAACTTCTTAGTAGTCCATAAAAAGGCATATCTTCATGCTATTTTTTTTGTGTGTATGTTTACCCATTGAGTTGCTTGTTCGTTATGATAAATTTGCTTTCAGTTGCCTATAAATGTGCTTATGATTACCACTATACTTCCGAACACCTAAAATTTAGTTCCCGTCCACGTTCTTTTTCTTCATATTAACCAGATAATATGCTTATTAGTATCCATAATAATGCTTATATATTAATTCTAATATGCTTATAAGTATGAACATATATCTGAAGCATGAAATTTAATTATTCGTCCCCATTTTTTTCTTTAAAAAACGTATATGATATGATAGAAAATATGTTGCATAATAAACCATGTTGCACAATAACCGATTAGGTTAATTGATCATTATTTAGGTTGTATGAACTGAAATTATTTGATTACAACGCCGGTTGTTCTGGTCATGTTCTTTGCTTATATGTCAGTATAGTATTGCTTATAAAAATTGACCATTATGCTAACGTAGTTTCAAAATCTTGCTTATTTATTTCTTTTGTTGAGACAGTTGTAATTGCAAGTGCTCCGTAGCAACGGATTGAAATAACAACGGATTCGTCTGTGAATTGGATACCAGAATGTGATGAACATCTGACTCCAAAAGAAGGGATGATTTTTGATAGTGTCAAGAGCGGAATACAATTCTACAAGGATTATGGGCGTGCCACCGGATTTGATGTGAGAATTAGTACAACCAAACACTTCCACAGTGATATAATACGCATGCAATACGTTGTTTGCAACCGCGAAGGGTTCAAAAAGGTTGGCAACTCATCTGCATCTCATGAAGAAGCGGAGCTAAATGATGATGAAGTCTCACAAGTGAGACACAGGAAACCGACAAGGGTAGGATGCAAGGCGCGTTGCGTGTTCCAAGCCACTGAATCTGGTTCTTACACAGTAAAGAGTTTTGAAATCCGCACACGCATTCATTGACGCCCGAGGGTGTCGAGACACTTTCTAAAGGCGAATAGGAATTTAAATTTGGCTCACCAAAAATTCATACTAAGTGTATAAAAGCAAACATTGGGCCAACGAAAACTTATCATTGTATAAGGAGATGGTTGAAGAATGGTATTTGAATGTAGGCGACCGCCAATCGACTTTAAAAATTTCAAGAGAGAGTGAAAGCTTATGTCCGTGGAGCCGATGCACAACTTATTATTGATAAGTTTTTGAAAAAGATTAAAGTTTGTCCAAATCAAAGATTCAACTATGACGTTGATGAAAACGACCAACTTACACGATTATTTTGGCTGATCCAATGTGCAAGCAAAACTACAGAATGTTCGAGGATGTTATATCTTTCGATACAACATACAACACTAATAGGTACTGGGTGCAATCGCAACAGAATTCATGCTCCTTCATCTTTTTTTTTAAATTAGTCCACAGTAATGCATAACAAAAAAGAAAAGAGTGCTTACGAGTTGCTTTCATACTGCATACGAAGATATATAATTTTTTAAAGAAAATGACCATTTCATTACATCATGTATTGATGTGTGGATATGCATATGAATTTAACATAATATGCTTATATATTATTACAATGTTGCTTATGTATTATAAAAAAATTGCATGCGTCTGAACTTGAAAGAAATTTCTTATCTTGTGAAAAATGAGATTGACTTGTCACAACAAACCTAGGTACAAAATGGTTTTCGCGCCGTTCACTGGTGTGGACAATCATCGAAGATGTGTTACGTTCGCGTCTGGGTTACTTCTAAAGGAAGATGAAGAATCGTATGTCTGGCTATTCAAAATTTCTTAAAGGCAATGGGGCATGAGCCAACATACATAGTTCTCGATCAAGATCCCGCAATGAAAAATGCTATTAAAAGGGTTTTCAAGAACAGTATTCACCGACTATATATGTGGCATATCATGGAAAAGGTTGGTGCGAAAGTGGGGCATACTTTGCTTAAGGACGAGGAATTCATGGAAAGATTGAATCGCATTGTTTGGAGTAATTACATTGAACCTCCAGAATTTGAGGAGAGATGGGCACAATTGATGAATGATTACCAGTTGACTTCGCATTCATGGTTTTAAAAATGTGCAATTGAGCGGATTACTCAGAACCACGTCAAGATCGGAAAGTGCTAACAGCTGGTTCGGGAGTTTCACCAACCCACAAAGTTAGTCTAGTAGATTTTTTCATGCACTACGATAGCGATATAGAAGCTCAACGACATGCCGTAGACAAACCGAACAACGAGATGGAATCCGGCTTGCCCAAATGCGTAACACAATTAGAAATTGAGAAACATGCATCGAGTTGTGTATACTAGAACAGTGTTTTTTTTACTTTGTGAGCGCGAAATCGAATCATCTTGTTACAAGTGCGTGACAATGGAAATCAAAAACGGGCCGACACCGCACTTATAAAATCAAGGACGTGGAAATAGGAGTCTTTACGGTGGTTTCGTATATAAATGAAGATGCGATGGAATGCGATTTGCAAAATGTTTTCAACAGATCGGGCTTGTATGTCATCATATTTTTCGCTACTAAAAGAGGCCGATAAAATCCCACCAAATATATTCACAAAAGATGGACGAAAAATGCATCCATGCTACGGTGTCCAAACAATGATTCGTTGAACAATTTTGGATCGATATGCGATGTGATACAACGATCCAACAGATTTGATCTGACATTCACTATTGTTTGATTCTATCAAATGACGACAAATCCAAGATTGAATACCTGTCAAGCATCATAAAAGAACATAAAGAACAATTGCTGAAGGATCAACAAACTGATTCCCGTGCGGTGAATAGACAAACATTGATCGAAGGATTCGTTGGAGACAAAACCTAGCTAGGCATCGTAGTGTTGCCGCCAACACAGGCCAAAAATAAGGGGAGCGGCAGTCGAGTCAAAAGCCGACTTCAGAGTCAGAAGGAAAAGGCAATAAAGGCTGGACAAAAAATGAAGAGACGTTGTGGGAAATGTGGAGAAATAGGTTCGCATAATAGCAGGACGTGCGACAAGTAGTTGATGTTTTTTTTTTGGGAGTGCATGTTTGAGACTGCTTATTAAAGCATTTGATACTGCTTATTTATTCATATTTTATTGCTTATTTTTTAAGTTAATTTTTTTTATCTTGCACTTTGATTATTTTCTAACAATATAAAATAACATGATATACGTACCTACAAAAACATTAAAATCTGCTTGGACAACATTTAACTCATGCTAAAACACATTTGAATACTACTATATAGTATGACATACTTGATAAGTTATAATTTTTAAAATAATGCTAACAAGACAATTGATTTCTGCTTGTGCATCGTTTGAATTCTGCTTACGAAACATTTGTATATTTGAAGAAGTTAAAACATTGAATATTGCTTGCGGTCGCGAGTAGATTTACGCTACGGTGAAGAAGAACACTGCTTAAAAAATATTTGAAGTAATGCTAGAAACATTTTATCATATCATGAAAATGATTGCTTACAAATAGAGTAAAATCTGCATATTAACCACTTGAATTCTGCTTACATAGGCACTAATCAAAAAAACATTCAAAACACCACTAAAAAGTACTTCAAAGACCAAGCAGGTTAACGATTATGCTGGAAGATCGCTAAAGAGTACTTCAAATATCAATAAAAAGTACAAAACAAAGAAAATATTCCGGGTTGATCTTAATTCTTTTTGGCAAACTCCTTCACTCGTCCCATTATCGCCTCCCTAAGATCATTCAGTGAGTCTAAGCATATTGCAGCTGCGTACTTTCTACACATCATCAAAAGTTGCGCCTCGTCGTTCTTCCGGAGCCCGCTATCCCAATTTTTGATCCCACCTCCCATATAGGTCTCCATATGGCGCATTGCAAAGATACCACAATCAACTTTGTTATCCTTGTCCCTCCAGGGCATGCACAAACGAGATGCGATCGATTCTTTGGATCACACGAGCAATTGACAGAAACCCTTCGTCGATAGGTATTGCGAAAATACTTTGTTTGTCCATTAAAAAATATATATTTGAATCAAGTAAAACAATATGAAAATATATCTTCAATCATCTATAGAGACGAACTGACCAATTTATCAGGAACACCGTCGTATTTGAGGGTTTTGTTGCCGCCAACCGAAGAGTTGTCTAATACGTGGCAGAACTTTTTTTTAACTCGAAGCATACCACGAAAAAATGTTCACTCTTGAATATTGGGAAGAAGAACTACACAATGGGTAACAAAAATGTTAGATTCACGGACAAAAAAAAAAAAAAAAAAATAAGCCTCACCATATCATACATACCAACTGGATCTCCTCCATCCGCCGCTACCTTTGGAATCGCTAAACTCGACGGCGTCGAAGCTTTTTATTTGAATGTCTTAACGTTTCACTCGTGAATCGCACATTTTGGGCATTGCAATTGTGAATGTCTGCAATAAAAATATGATTAAATTAGAAGTAATTAACTACTGGCAAGCAACGTTTAATGCATACATAAGCATTGTTCATAATAGACACAAGCAATCTATTATACATAAAGAAATAATGGGACGAATAGCAATAAGCATAATGCATAACATTAATAAGCATAATTCAAACCCAACTTAAGCAAATTTATAATCCATGAATTCACATAAACACTAGCATAATGGAAAGCATGCGGAAGCATATTGTGATATATCCATAAGCATAATCTACAAAAACAGAGCATAATAATGGATACTACTAACAAAAAGCATATAAACCAGTCAAAACTCATGCATCACAAAATTATCTACCAAGAAATGCGGGTGAAACATACAGTGGGATATGTTGTGGCAAAGAATCTACGCGGATAACTATCAGCCCTCAACGATTCCTTGCGATTCAGGATAAACGACCAGGTATCCACAATAGCCCCGCTGACGTACTGTCCGCCCTTCAAAGTCTTCATATCTTGTCTTGTTATATTAAATTCACCACTACCAAATATGACTTCCTCCCTGCATGTTCATACAATTGCTCAAACTAAAAACTTCATAAAAAAGACATTTTTTATAATAAACAAAATAAAAAGAAACTTACGATTCACCGGCCGAATTTTCAAAAATCCAGTTCGATACCATCATTTCAAGTTTTGAACATTCAGACAACACGTCAATCTGTAATGCATTCTCAATTTTCCCTCCCTCCATCTCATCGGCACTGTTAACCTCGTCTTCTTCATTCCCACTGTCACCGCCATCTTGTTCCAACTCGGCATCAACGGGATCCCCCTCATCATCGTCACTACTACCATCCTCATCCTCATCTTCGTCGCTCTTACCCTCATCCTCCCCCTCGCGGTCATCCTCCTCGTCATCCTCGCCGTCACTGTCCCCGACACCGTCTCCAGTATCCACACCATCTCCGCCAACATCACGTGCCCCGCTAACCCCACCCTGTTAATAAAACAAAAAAAAAGCAACAACACACATCAGTACAATACAGAAAACCAACATTCTATTCATAGTAAGCGGCGTATACCGGATGTTAAAAAAATAACAGAAAAAAAAGCTCAAAAAATCTTACATCCCTGCCCACAATTTTAACAGGCTCTTGGGTAACACCCAGACTGAAACTTGGCAAATCTTCCACACCCTTTTCGTACTCTTCCCTACGACCAAGTGCAATCTCAACTTTTTCGACTGCAGCTATCGTCTCGGGATTATTCCAAAAAGCTTCATTCAGCTGCGTCTCGCTCATATCGTCAGCATGGGGTCCGCCCGCGTCCAATGTATGCTTACTAGCTGAGCATATAAGCATCCTCGCCGAATCTTGTAATTTGCAAAAGTCTGCGTCGCCTGTCATCTCTTTTGGAGCATTTTCAAACAACGCGATTATGTCGACCACATATGTAGCAAGGCCTGACAACTTCTTCAGCACTCTCGATTTATACTCCTTTCCAAAAGTTATGAAACCAAAAATGTCAGTTACATGAGAAATATTTAAATGACTACATATCATGATTTACACTTCATCATTATTTATAAGCGTAATAAGCAACATATATAAGCATAATTTGCAAATCCATAAGCAATCCAAAAATATTAGACAAGAATACCAAAAATAAAAATAATTAATACTTCATTATTCTGTAAGCATTATTAGCAACACATATAAGCATAATTGGAAACTATCATAAGCAAACCAAAATATTAGACAAAAAAAATAGAAAAGTGCAAATAATTAAATACTTCATCGTTATGTAAGCATTATATGCAACACATATAAGCATAATTGACAAAACTCATAAACAAGACAAAAAAATTAGACAAAATATACAAAAAACATCATTCTGTGAGCAATATTAGCACACCATATAAGATGAACGTTCATATGTCATAAAAAATATTCCAGCACATTTGAGGGAACCAAAAATTACAATAACAATTTGTAAGCATTTGAGCAACATATATAAGCACATTTGGGAAACATAATAAGCATTATTAACTATAAATGAATGCAAGGATTACAACAATGAAATTTTCCATCATTTATCTAATATAAGCAAAATTAACTACATGTATAAGCATATGTTTTATCTACCACAATCATTAATCAAAATGGATTTAACCAACCAAACCGAACTAAAAATTTTACCTCGTGGCTCTCAATCCCGGACGACGTGCAGCACCTTCACGACCGACTTCCTACCCCAATGTCACCGCCTCGACCGCCTTCGTTCAAAAAACAGACGGAGCGGTTCCGCCAAATGACCCTGCCCAAACCCACCTTCTTTCATGAGGGGGTTAACATAACCAATAGGGTTATTCTCGATAATCAAGCGATCCACCAGGGCAACAAAGTGCCTCTTGAACCAGTCACCTCCGTCCTCAAATTTTAACATCTCCGTAGCTACGTGTTTTGCCATGATGTGGTTGTTAGGCTTATTAAAAATCTCTAGCCATTCTTTATAAAGTTCACATCCCCCCGCTTTGTTCTTCCATTCAATATTCACACTACCATTTGGGATTCTAAGAACCCGTTCCACATCGGGCGTCTACGTGAATTTTTTTCCGCTTTGATATCACCAGTTCACGCCTAATTGGGTTGAAAATTTTAACACCGAGAAGTTAAGCGTCTTGGTATTTCCACGATCTTCATGTGCAATAGTCCACCAAACCCAATCTCGTTAACGGCAGCCGTCTGTGCAGGGTTCAATTTCTTAATAACTTTGGCGAACCTCCTCAACGTTGATCTCATACACAGCCTGGGATATTTGGATTCTTTCACTCGCTACCGTCTATCACTTTTTTACCTTTGTCCTTTCTATTCCTTTTCTTACTCGGCTCTGCAGCAACATCAATATCTGCCGCCTTCCTCTTCTTGCTCCCTTTATCCAATGTACCCTTACTCTTCTTGCTCTCCTTATCCATCTCCAAAAGAAACACTAAAAAAAATAAGGTAGCAAATAGTCATTCAAATTGTCTCATAAAAGCGGTAACAAATTTAAAGCATACTACATAATATAGGTAAGCATGCTATAAAATGTGAGGAAGCATAATTGTCAACACTAAAAAGCAGTACACATTATCAACATGCAAACTTACCAGACTTGGAAAAAAAGGTGGGGAATACAGAGTTATCAGCAACAAAAATGTATGTAAAAATCACATAAGAGCTAACCCTAACAGACTTAAGCATAATATATAAGATAAGTAAGCATTATATAGAATGTGAGTAAGTATAGTTCTGAACACAAATAAGCTTAATACATAAGTAAGTAAGCATTATATATAATGTGAGTAAACATAATTCTAAACACAAATAAGCATTACAAGTCACCAACGTTCAAAACTACCAGACTTGGAAAAAAAAGGTAGGAAATACATAGTTATCAGCAACAAAAATGTATTTAAAAATCCCATAAGACCAACTCTACCAAACTTCAACTTTTCAAGATAATAAAGACAATTTAAACCAAAAACACAGCAAATGTCCTAACCATAAGCGATATTGTTTTCTCATTAAAACAGACAATCAACACTTGTAAAAAACACAAATGGTTATTGACAAACAATAGGCAAATTTTGGCTACTGTTTGTCAACTGTCTCCCCATATTGATGACAAACTAGGAAAAATACTAATTTCCACCATTCCCCATTATAAGCATTATTCGTGACAATCCTAAGCATATTTCTGAGGGGACAAAATATAGGCAATATTAAAATCAAATCCACCAATAAAATAGAATACTACATAAAAAATGCAAAAAAATAAAAAAAAAAATTACGAAAATAAAATGAGAAAAAAAGTTGCCATAACCTACACTGTTGCGGGGTCGCAATAGAAATTCACACAATTTGTTGTGTTCTTTAGCGAAAACTAAGGGTTCCAATGGGCTTCTTCTGGAAAAAACAACAATGTCTGATTTTGCCCTCGCCGGAGTTTGATTCTCGACTGGAGATTTGGTGATTTTTTGACTGAAGAGATGGTGTTTTTCGCGGAGGGTTGAGTTGGGTATGGTTAGGCCTTATGATTTTTGTTTCGCGAAGGAAGACGGTGGAAGACGGGTTCGGAATTGCAGGGAAATATGGTGGACGACGGTTGAAATTAGCGTGAGAAATCTTGTGTGGAAGACGGTGGAATGGTGGAAGACGGGTTCGGAATTGCAGAGACTGAGTGTGGAAGACGGTGGATTGGATGAAATGACTTTTCAGTTACCAAATACTGTGAAGATATGTTAGATATTGGATTTACACGTCCATAACCGGCCCCTAAAATTTAGCCCACTACCAAAAATAAATTCCCTCCCAAAAATTGATTTAAAAAAAAATTTACTAATAAGCACTTTTTTAAATTAAGTTATATATTAAATAATAGTAAATCCTGATTAATCTTAACCGTTTAAAAATTAAATCAATGACTCAGATTTGGTCTCGTGTACTCACCTAAGATATGTGGACTCACCTGATCTAAATCCTATATATATATATATATATATATATATATATATATATATATATATATAGTACAATGGGGGAATTTGGGGGAGGGGACATACGCACTCGTATGAGATCGAATATTAGTCACCCAATATTAGGAGATGATATTAGAAGAACAATTTATACACTTAAGCAGTACTGTTTGCAAATTGCAAAAGGATTTTTGCTTTTAGGAGAAGTAAAAGTAGTTAACAATTAGAAGTTGGTATTGTTTGCAAATAAAATATTGAGAAGTTGAGATTGAAAAATTGAGAGTGTTTGATGAAAAGGTTACAAAAATATTTATTTGTTTGTACGAGTCAAACAAAAACAACATATAAAATTTCAAAGCACACATCTTACTACTCTTAGATTCAGATTAAATGAAGCTCAACCAAGAAGTTGACATTTACAAATATTAAAAAGTAATTTTTTTCAGCCAAAACACTTTTTTTGAATAATTAAACACTCCCTTAGTTTAAACTAAACCAAATTTATTTTTCTCAAATATTGTTTTTTTGAATTAAAGCTGGCTTAATTTGAAGATTCATAAAAGACGATTCAAAAGGCTAATTAAGCTAGGTCAAACAATCAATCTATGTCAAGTTGGGTAAATAATAAAGCATTATTAGAGGAGTTTTAGGGTTACAGGCGTGTTTCGAAGCACAAACGTGTGGATAATTAAATATTTGGTTATATAGATAAATTATAATGAGGTCTTAATTAGACTCTTAGTTACGATTATTAATTTACATAAACATGACATCCTGTTTTGGTGATACACTAACTATATAAGATCTTACTTAACAAGTGGCTATTGAGCTGCTATTTTAAATGAATCAGTTAGATAGTACTTGTCTTCAATTATATATATAAATATAAACAAGTTAAAAGACCAACTAATTATATTGTACTTAACATCAATAACCATTCTTTACCCTGAAAAACCTATCTATTTCCTAATCTGTCAATGAGACGTGGAAAGAAAATTATGCATGTTGGGGGTAAAATTGTAATTATAATTTGTTTATTTAATTATGTAATTATTTAATTATTCACCCATAAATATTCATTATAATTGAGTCATAATATTATCAATTGACTGAGCAACCCATGAGGCCCAATTCACTATTTACGCCCCACGAGGCATACTAAAACCAAAACGGCCCCTTTATTACACTAAACCATGTGACCCATCATCGCAGGTATAAAATGTCACACCATGTTCATTTGTAAGTAAGTTTAATTAATTCACAATATTCTTGTGCTCTGGATTTTCTCTCCTACAGTCGCTGATTTGAACGTCGGAGGGGCCTAGCTTGTAACAGTAACATGAGTTACATATTGTAACATTAATGCAACATAGGTTACAAACCCATGTTAAAGCATTGTTACATTAAATATTGTAACCCATGTTCATAAATGGTGCAACATTTATGTTGTATGGAGTTACAAGATATGTGATGAGTTAATTTTTGATGGAAAAATTAACTATATAAGAAGACAAATCCATGGGTCCTCTGGTCACTCTTGATCTTGAAAAATACACCATCTATTGTTGAGAGGAGACAAGTGAAATCCAGTGGAAAATATCCATAATTCGATCGTAGAAAAGCAATTTGGAGGTATGTTGATCTATTTTAAGCTTCCGCATACATGTTTTTTTTCGGATGTAGAAACATGATTGTATGATAATACTAACATTTGGTATCGGAGAGTTTAATTTAATCGCCTTGCTTTTTCGAATATATGATTTTTTTGTTAACTATTCATATGTTCAAAAATTTTGGTAATATAAAAAATCTGATTTCATCCGGTTCGAAATTAGATTTGTGGATGATATACATATAAATATTTTTCAGTTTTATTTATGGATCATGATTTTGATGAATCAAAACTTATATATAAATCCATTTTTTGAATATATATATATATATATTTTCTTGAAGTTTTGGGTTATAAACAAAATGTTTAAGCTTCTGGCAGTCTATTTCCGAACATACAGCAATCTCAGTTTTTTTGTTGGGACTGATCGGTTTTCTGTGAAGAAGACAGAATTTAAAAAAAAAAAAAAAAAATTGCACCAGCCCAGTTTCGAACCTGGGTGGAAGGGGTATGATACATACTGAATCCAATCCGGCTGATGTGTTTCTTCAAACATTCGTATTCCAGTTATAAAATATAACATATATCTATTCAGTTTGGATAATAATAATAAAAAAAAACACGCACCTGTCCAGATTCGAACCCGGGTGGTCAAACATTGGCTGGTGCATTATAACCGATTGCGCTGGAAACGTTATTTATGATTGTCATTCATTTTATGGTACATATAACGTTCGATCGGTTTGGGCATAATATTAAATAATGTGAACTTCATCCAGAATTAGTTTAATACACTATTAAATATTTTTTTTGTGATATTCTGGAATATTATTGATGTTCATATATGCTTAATGTTTTAATGCATATAAATTATTTAAGTGCATGATATTTTGTATAATCATGCAATTTATGCTTACGAGAATTTAATTACAAAATTTAGCATATCATTTTGACTTAGATATTGTTGGAATTTGTAAAATCTAATTCTCATTAAAATAAATGTCTAAGTGGTTAATATAATTTTTATTAATTAAAGAGTAGCCACAGCATCTTTTATAAATAAAAATTATATATTAAGTTGATATTTCACATGTGGATTTAGACATAAATTGTGGTAATTATATGCAATATGATAAAATTTATCCCACAGGAAATTTTATTATATTTATATAATTGATCAGGATAAAATATCAAGTTAGATTTTCTAATTTACCCACAGGGATTAGAAAATGGATATAATTTGATAGTTTTGTCATAAAGTTAAAATGAATCTAATTGAATTAAAACTTTAGCCCACAGGCAAGTTTTATGTCTCTAGATTCATATTGCAACATGATTTGCATTGGTAAAACATGTTATATGGTTTAAAATAGCTTCAAATTTGATAATGTGAGTATGTTTATGTTATATGCAGTTATTCAACCTGTTAACTTCTCTGATATGAAATTTGATGTTCCTGAGCTCAATGGGGACAATTATAAGATTTGGAAGGAGAGAATTTTTCTCCATTTAGGGTGGATGGACATTGACTATGCTATCAGGAAAGATGAACCCCCTGCTATAACTGAAAATAGCATCCCAGATGAAGTTGATCTTTATGAAAAATGGGAGCGATCTAATCGTCTCTGTGTTATGTTCATAAAGACCAAAATATCTAATGGGATTAGGGGCTCAGTCGAGCAATATGACAATGTTCGTGCCTTGTTGAAGGCAATTGATGATCAGTTTGTGTCTTCTGACAAAGCATTGGCTAGCACCCTAATAATGCGGTTCTCATCCATAAAGCTTAAGGGATTAGAGGTGTGCATGAGCATATCATGCGAATGAGGGACATAACGGCTCAGCTGAAAGCATTGGAAGTTGAGATGTCAGATTCTTTCCTGGTTCACTTTATTTTGTGCACTCTCCCTCCACAATATGGTCCTTTTAAGATCTCCTATAACACACATAAGGACAAATGGTCAATAAATGAACTTATGACCATGTGTGTTCAGGAAGAGGGACGATTGGCTATGGAGGAGGGTGAGAAAGTGAATATGGCAATAACATCAGGAAAGAAAAAGCAAAATCAGGCCAATGACAAGGGAAGGGACAAGATTCCTCCCCAAAAGGACATCAAGAAAGAAGGCAAGTGCTATTTCTGCAAAAAGAAAGGGCACATAAAGAAGAATTGCCCTAAATTCTTGAAGTGGCTTGAAAAGAAAGGTACTCAACTTTCATTTGTTTGTTATGAATCCAATATGATTGATGTTAATCATAACACATGGTGGATTGATTCTCGGTTCAACAATCCATGATACGAATTCCTTGCGGGGATTGCAAAACTGCGGAAACCGGTGGGAAGTGAGCAAAGCATCTACTCGGGAAATAAGATGCCCTCACATGTGGAAGGTAGGGAACGTGCAAACTAGTTTTACGCATGGTTTTATTTTGCTTTTGGAAAAGACTTTTTATATTCCTAGTTTTGCTAGGAATTTGATTTGCTTTCAAGACTGGTATCATCTGGCTATTCCTTTAACTTTTCAGACTCTTATTTTAGTTTATCTTATAGATCTAATATTATTGGATGTGGTATTATGTCTGATGGTCTTTTTCGTCTTAATTTGCAAAATGATGATAATTGTCTTTTTTGCACGTTCATGATACTGTTGGTATTAAGCGATGTGTTATGAATGAAAAATCCTCAATGTTGTGGCACCGGAGATTGGGACACATCTCCATTGATAGAGTTAAACGATTGGTAAATGATGGGGTACTTAGTACTCTAGATTTTTCCGATTTTGTGACTTGTATAGACTGCATTAAAGGCAAAAACAGGACTAACAAGTCAAAGAAGGGTGCTAAGAGGAGTTTCAAATATTGGAAATTATTCATACAGATATTTGTAGTCCAGATATAGATGCGTATCGTGATAAGTACTTTATTACCTTCATAGATGATTACTCACGTTATATGTATCTCTACTTACTCAATAATAAGAATGAAGCACTAGATGCTTTTAAGATCTTTAAAGTTGAGGTAGAGAAACAATGTGGAAAACAAATTAAGATCGTGAGATCAGATAGAGGTGGTGAGTACTATGGTAGATACGAAAGTGGACAAGCATCCGGTCCATTTGCGAGATTTCTTCAAGAGAATGGGATTGTTGCCCAATATACCATGCCTGGTTCTCAGGACCAAAATGGTGTAGCCGAAAAGAAGAAATCGAACATTAATGGACATGGTACGAAGTATGCTTGCTAGCTCCAAACTTCCGAAATCCTTATGGACTGAAGCTCTTAAAACGGCAGTGTACATATTAAACCGAGTTCCAACAAAGGCAGTCTCTAAGACACCATTTGAATTATTCAAGGGTTGGAAACCGAGTTTGCAACATGTAGCGTTTGGGGATGTCCGTGCAAGTAAGAGTTTATAATCCTCAAGAAAGGAAGTTGGACCCGAGGACCATAAGTGGGTATTTTGTTGGATATCTTGAGAGGTCTAAGGGATACAGATTCTATTGTCCATCTCATAGCACTAGATTTGTGGAATCAAGAAATGCAAAATTTCTTGAAAATGACTTGATCAGTGGGAGTGGTCAATTTCTGGATACTAGTTCCGAGAAAGATCATTCGTATACTCGTTATCCTACTTCAAGTAATGGAGTGATCGTTGTTGTTAATAATGCGCCTCAAGATCAAGCGCATGTTGAGCAACCGGTCCTGGATATTCCACAAGATGTTGAACCAAATCTTGTAGATCCGAAGTTCAACATATACGAATCATTGGACAACGGTTGAACAACAGAATCCTGATATTCAGGAGAATGTTGATGAAGGTTTTAGGAGATCTACTAGAATAAGGAGGTCAGCAATTCCAAGTGACTATGTTGTGTATCTACAAGAGTGTGACTACAATATTGGAGCCGAAAATGATCCTGAAACATTTTCACAGGCCATGAGTTCTAAGGAATCAAACTTATGGTATAATGCCATGAAAGATGAGATGGATTCTATGGCATCTAACAAAGTCCAGGATCTCGTCAAATTGCACGATGGTGTGAAAACCATCGGATGTAAGTGGGTCTTCAAAACTAAGAAAGACTCAAAGGGCAACATCGAGAGATATAAAGCAAGACTTGTTGCCAAGGGATTCACTCAAAGAGAAGGAATTGACTATACAGAGACTTTCTCTCCTGTATCTAAGAAGGATTCCCTTCGAATAATTATGGCATTAGTAGCCCATTTTGATTATGAATTGCATCAAATGGATGTGAAAACAACGTTCCTAAATCGTGATCTAGAGGAGGTTGTTTATATGAAACAACCTGAAGGTTTCTCCTCTAGTAAAGGTGAGCAATTAGTTTGCAAGCTTAATAAATCCATATATGGACTGAAACAAGCCTCCCGTCAGTGGTATTTTAAGTTCCATGAAGTTATCACTTCATTTGGCTTTGAAGAGAACATCATGGATGAATGTATATATCAGAAGGTTAGTGGGAGTTGGGAGCAAGATTTGTTTTCTAGTGCTATATGTGGATGACATTTTACTTGCGACTAATGATAAAGGTTTGCTATATGAGGTGAAACAATTTCTCTCAAAGAACTTTGATATGAAAGATATGGGCGAGGCATCTTATGTCATTGGCATCAAGATCCATAGAGATAGATCTCGAGGCATTTTGGGTTTGTCTCAAGAGACCTACATCAATAAAGTTCTAGAGAGATTCCATATGAAGGATTGTTCACCAAGTGTAGCACCTATTGTGAAGGGTGATAAATTCAATCTGGATCAATGTCCGAAAAATGAGCTTGAACGGGAACAAATGAAAACAATTCCATATGCTTCAGCTGTTGGAAGCCTTATGTATGCCCAGGTCTGTACCAGACCGGACATTGCATTTGCTGTTGGAATATTAGGAAGATATCAGAGTAACCCAGGTCTTGACCACTGGAGAGCTGCAAAGAAGGTGTTGAGATACCTTCAAGGGACAAAAGATTACATGCTCATATATAGACGGACCGATAATTTGGAAGTGATTGGCTACTCGATGCAGACTTTCGGGTCGTGTGTTGATTCACGAAGGTCAACATCCGGATATATTTTCATGCTTGCAGTGGAGCTATATCTTGGAGAAGTGCAAAGCGAGACTTTGATCGCTACTTCTACCATGGAGGCAGAGTTTGTATCATGTTTTGAAGCTACTAGTCATGGTGTATGGTTGAAGAGTTTCATAATCGGGCTTAGAGTTGTAGATTCTATTTCTAGGCCATTAAGATTTATCTTGTGATAATTCAACTGCAGTATTTATGGCTAAGAACAATAAAAGTGGAAGTCGAAGTAAACACATCGACATCAAGTACTTAGCCGTTAGAGAACGTGTTAAAGAGAAGAAAGTGGTCATTGAGCACGTTAGCACTGAATTGATGGTTGCCGATCCTTTAACTAAAGGCATGCCACCAAAGAGTTTTAAGGATCATGTAGTACGAATGGGACTTAGTTCCGTAATGTAATTTATTGGAACTCTTATTCAACTGATATTTTTCATTTGATTTTGTGTGCACATTTGTGTTGAAAAAATATCATTAATGTTTGGACCTAGAATAAACATAGGGTTTATTCATTAAGCTTTGTAACCATATAAAGAAATTGAGAAATGTAATACACTGTAATACATAGTTGATATTACTCGCATATAGAGGACATATCTCTATGATTCATGTATTTTGTTTCTCAATTATGTTTGCACCAAGTGGGAGAATGTAACAGTAACATGAGTTACATATTGTAACATTAATGCAACATAGGTTACAAACCCATGTTAAAGCATTGTTACATTAAATATTGTAACCCATGTTCATAAATGGTGCAACATTTATGTTGTATGGAGTTACAAGATATGTGATGAGTTAATTTTTGATGGAAAAATTAACTATATAAGAAGACAAATCCATGGGTCCTTTGGTCACTCTTGATCTTGAAAAATACACCATCTATTGTTGAGAGGAGACAAGTGAAATCCAGTGGAAAATATCCATAATTCGATCGTAGAAAAAGCAATGGCTGGAGGTATGTTGATCTATTTTAAGCTTCCGCATACATGTTTCTTTTCGGATGTAGAAACATGATTGTATGATAATACTAACATAGCTCCCTAGCTAGGACAACCCCAGGGACCCTCTAACCTTATTATGTGTATTGCAAAATAGTTCCCATATGAAGATTTCATCAGTTCCAAAGAAAAATTTGGAACAATTTATCATATTCCTTAACTTGGAGTGATCTGCACCTTTAGGTGGTGTATACACAATTTGACTTTAGTATATATTTTAAAAATATTAAAACACGTCACGTATATTTGTATACAATTAATGAAACCAAAAAAGTATCACCCAAAACTAACACATATTTATCCAGAAAATCTTCATTGCGTTTTTGCACGAATTAATGTCTAGAAATATATTTAAATACACTAATTATATCATATCTTCAAAGAGGTATGGTTGTATAAGTTCAAATTAAGAGCAAAAAATCGATATCTAAACTGTATTTCTCAATAGCGTAACCCTTATATAAAAGAATTCCCACTATAGAAAGAAATACAAGCTAATGACATGTCCAAATGCAGTACTGAAATTGCCATTAATTAATTTTATATATTAAGTGAAAAGTATTTTTATTTTATCACGATATTAATTTGACAAGAATTGCATATAAATATCACTACTAGCAATAAATATATAGTGACAAATTAACAACAATAAAAATTTACTATCATCTAGTGACATTTTTGTTGTCAGTACTATAGTAAAACTTATGCCACAGAAAACAAAACAAAAAAAAAAAGGCTGAGTACATGTTAGTAGTAACAATTTTGATATTATCACTTAATTATTATTTTGTCATTAACTTATAATAGCTATCAACGTTTTATTGCAAATTTAACGGCCTCCCTGTCGCATTTTATTGATTATTTGCTAAGTTGTGACAATTTGTACAATACAAATAAATATTACAATGATCAGGTTTCACATTAGATTTTTTTTTATCTTTAATTTATTAATCCAAACAAAACTGATCAATTAGACAATCTCCATCAATTTGCACAATTTTAATGTAGATTCTCCATCTCCAGCAGTTTGTATTAAATTTTGCACGAAAAGGAAATATTCTCTAATATTCTATCTTAGTGCATATTTTAATACACTAAAATCATTAATTAAAAAGAAAAGAAAAGGAAAAAATGTAGAGCAACTACAGTGTTGCACCATTTCTGGCGCAAAACTGTTCACCTCTTTAAAATGATGCAGACTTTGCGTCTTAAGATTGGGTAAATTTTTCTTCAAATTGAAGATAAAAAACACTTTCTATTTGCGGAAGATGCTCTTAGTAGAGACTAGAGAATACTCCAAAAAGAATATACAGCCAATCATCTATGTCCATGTATAACCATTGACCTTGTTGAATATAATAACACCATCACTGGGCTTAATTAAATTGCCAAGAATCTAGCTCAAAGTCTTAAGTTTATGACTCTCCAAATGCATGTAAGGACTGGGACCGTATGTGATTTATTTTATTAAGTGAAATGGGTTGTTGCTTCCATTATCATGTATGACTTGTTGGAAACTAAGTCCTTAACGGTTGAATTAAATAATTAAATAGGAGTCATCAGGTTCTTAGATCTTAATACTTCTTAAAAAATACACTAATTTAGTGTTAACTTTGTCAAACAATGTGGAGCTATAAGATAGCTTCGATTATATAAGCTAACAGTATTTTGGAAAGGAGAAAAAAATTAAATTAATGCTTCATGACTTGATTATTGGGACATCGATAATTAGATTAAGCAATATGTTGCTTCCATGTTGGGTACATAACATGATCAAGAAAAAAAATATATTTCATATATTTCAAATTGAAAAAGTCCTTAATGAATTTTAGATTCATTTACTTTTAATTTTAAAAGTTCTAACAAGTAAGGGTAATTTTGTCAAGAAAATTGCACGAAAATAACATATATTTGTTGATTTTGTATAATAGGCAGAATAAGCTATAACTCACGTCTAGTGATGTGATGCTATTGTAAAGTGCATGTCATCCCAAGTCAAGGTAATTGAGTCTGACAATTTAATTTTACAGTCCAATTTCACGTGTTAGGGTAAATCCAAATTCAAAGTAGTTTTCAAGTGAGAACCAACCTGCAATACACAGATAAGCTATAACTCACGTATAATGATCTGTTGTAAAGTGCAAGTCACTCCAAGTCAAGGTAATTGAGTCTGATAGTCTAAGTTTATAGTCCAACTCCAAGTGTACGTTAGGGTAACTCCAAAGTTAAGGTAGTCTTCAAGTGAGAACCAACCTGCAATGCACAGACAAGGTTAGATGGGCCCTAGGGTTGTCCCATGTAGGCTCATTTGATGCTTAAGTCATCGATTGTTTGGAGAGAAATATCCAGAGCATAGGAAAGTAATTTTGTAAGATTAACTAAACTTTTACTTACTAAAAGAATATGAAGGGACTTTTATACCTAGGATGATGAGCCTCTTGGGTCTAATATGAGAGTGTGGGCCTTAAGGACTATAAATAATAATCCGAGCCTCATGAGTTATTTAATAATAGTTTGAGCCTCATAAATCAATTGATAATATTCAAACAATAATTAATATTCATGGATAAATAATTAAATAATAACATAATTAAATTACGATTTTACCCCATCATATAGTAACAATTCAATGCAAACATTTAAATTTATTTTGTCACTATGTTGTCACTATACATGTATATTAATAGTGACAATTATATATACAATTTTCATAAAGAAAATTTGATCGGTAAATGTCGATTTTAGGGATGTCAACGGCCGGGTCCGGAATGGATCCGCCTAGTCCCGAGATACGACCAGTTAAGAAAATGCAATGCCCATACTCATACATGTTCCGCCTTATCTTAGACCCATACCGCCCCGACCTATACCCGTGTCTTGCGGGTAAGACTCGTTAGACCCATCAAACCCGCTAACTTCATTTATTTGGCCGATTTGTACATTTTTTTTATTCAAAATAGTGCACTCAAAACTTATATTATTTATATAATATAAATTATGAAATAAACACCAACATATATAAATTAAGAGTTCTTGAATAACAATATAATACAATATATTCATTTTATATATAAAATAAAAAAATAAAATAAATACAATACAAATTATTTGGGTCGGGTCCTGCCATACCCGCTACCCGACTCCCGACCCATACTCGCCCGGGTCTAAAAATCAATACATGTTATCCGCTTCATACTCATTTATTGGTCTCATACCCGCCCAAAATGAGATCGGTCTGGTTTGGGTCCGGGTCCTACCCGGACCCATTGACATCTCTAGTCAATTTCCATAACTTTGAACGTATAGAAATTATGTTAAGACAAAATAAAAGTTACCATCACTTAGTATATATCATTCACAATAACTTCAACATTATCAATAATCATTCATAATAAAGTCTTCCTCAAGTGGGGTAATATATCTATCTCTCTCTGAATATAATATACATATAGTCATACCAATGGGCCAATTATCAATGATCTTCAACTTGTTTTATAATAAATTGACAAGAAAGTTGAAAATTCTGAAAGTCTATCTATCTTCACATGGAAAAATTAATAAATACAAACACGGTGGCCAATTTTAGTATGAAATATGAATACTTGCTGACCATTTCTGCGTTCCCCTCTTCAACTCTTTTAAACCGCCGCCGCGCCACATGTTCTTCTATCCTTTTTTGATCACATCCTTTAATTACCATCAATTTCGGATATTAGGTTTTGCTATAAGCATGTGATTAATTACTATATATATGGTCAAAAGGGATTATAACCAAATCCAAATATCAATTTAAATATTACAAAAAGCGAGAAAAAGAGACTGGACTGCTATTTTTGGAGCCCAATCCATAAAAATATACTTAAAATAACCAGGCTTATAGGCCCAATCAAGTTTTTCGGGCCTGATGGGCTGGGCCTACCCGATAAAAATACTGGGTTGGTCAGCCGAACCAAAATTAACATCTCTAATCATTAATGCATATTTTACCATAAATTCCACTCTCATTCACTCACATATTTAATAACTACCACTCATATATAATTATTATTTTACCATTTCTACATCAAATAAATTTTTATCATTACATTTTCATCTCATATTCAATCACACTATCAAAATTCATTATTCTTCTTTAAAAAAATCACCATTCCCTAGGAGGAAAAAAAACCAAAGTAAAAGGATATTCAATCGCACCCTCAAGTTTTCGCAAGGCGTTTGCTCTACATCCGAAAGACACAAAAGAAAATTTTAAAAATATTCTATTTAAAGAGAATTAAAATTTTGGTGGGTCATGGGTGAGACTTGAACATGAATACTCAAGATATATGGTATTTAATTATCCAACACTATAGATTATAGAAGGGAAAAAGGAAAACAGAAAAGAGAGTAAGAGAGAGACTGGAAATGTATAGGAAACGTTTTTGGGCAAATTTTCTTGGATGATTTAATTCCAATTATTAGATGTCAACGTTTTTGATCCCTAGGGTGGATTTATTAGAGTCTGCCACGCGTTGAATATCGCACGTTTACAAGTTGATGGTATTTTAATTTTTCTTTACTATATATATGAAATCATTAGAATGAAATTAGATAAAAATATTGTTGATCTATTTATTGAGTTGCCCTCTTCACATTAGGGTTAATGTGGATGCTAGCAAATTGATTTAAAATTAATTGCTTATTGTTTCAGACTTTCAAGGGTTATGTGAGTATAATATTATCCCATGTCAAGATTTCAAGTTACTTGGAAAGTATATATATATAATGCATATAATGCACATAATATTCGCCGATTAATTTATGATGAGCATAAATGTATTGCACTTAGTACATATTAAGGTATTTTTTTTAAATATGCATTTGATAATTAATTAACAAATTTTAAAAATAATTTACAGTTGTAATATACAACATAAAATGAAATACCAAACTATTGTAGAAGACTCAAACTGGGATTTATTTTCACTCCAAGTAATTATCAACTAAGTTGATTTATACTTATCGTGTAATTTTGTTTACTTTAAAGGGATAATTACATAAAACCCCTGAGGTTCATACTAATTGCAGAAAACCCCAAAGTTAAGTTTTTTGGAAATTATAAAAAAACCTTAAGGTTTGAATGGGTCTTACATTTTCGCCTTCATAAGCAAATTATTTCAAAAATCCCTCAAATCAAATCTAATTTTTTTTTGTCCTGGTATGTGCAATTCTGTTTCGAAAAATAACAAATTTTCTTTGTTCATCCTATCAACGTTATATGACAAAATCTTACATCGTAATTTTTGTTTATTTTGGTGTATAAATATGAAAAGAATTGTGTACATAATAGAGTACCATAGTGCATGTTTGCTTGCTATTTGACATGGTATGTGTTAATGCTTACTGAGATATAAAACATTGGCAAAGATTGTACACAGTAAATGTAATGTTGGTGTATGCATATGTATACTATTGTGAGGCCCCGAATTTTAACAACGTGAGATACAGTGTTATGTAGTGATTATTTATTCGGTTATGTATCACAAACCTATTATTAATGAAACGCGACTCTACTTTTATTTATTTCTTCCAACGTCAATTGCGCATTTCGCATTTTTGGAGGTTAGCAATTTTATATTCTCCTCTAGTATTAATGCTCGAATGACTACGACTTTAGAAATATTAGACCCTCGAAAATTTAGGAGTACATTTCGATCCTTATCCAAATATTTCATCTTATTCTATAATTCATCCCAACCAACTTCCAATTTATTTTTCGATCACACATTTCTTATTTCACATCTTTATTTTAAATTTCTAAATATTTAATTTTGGATATATATACATTTTATTTTTTCCCTCAATTTTATAAAGAAAAGAAACCAAATATTTTTTTTTCTTTTTTCCCTAATTTTCGAAATTACCACTTTAAATGGGGAGAATAACTCAATTTTTCTTCTATCACTATTTTATCATTTTGTATCTCCCAACTAAATTATTATTGGACAAAAAAAATAAATAAAATTTTGATAATTTCATTTCTATTTTATTTTATGTTTTCCAAGCCTACAACTAAAAATCTTCCTACAAATCCCACTAACCCCTTAGTCAAACAAATGAATTTTAAATTTCCCTCTAAAACCTAGCTTTTGGCTTCATGTCCCTAATAAAGAAAGCTAGTTATTTTTTTTTACCCTAGACCCCTAATTATTCCCATTAACTATCATTAATCTCCCACGCAAAAAATCTTCTCCCTTCTCTCTACAAATTTCTTCATATCTTCAAACCTTCTTCATATCTTCAAACAATCTTCATATCTTCAAAACACACATTCTTCAAATCTTCAAACAATCTTCATATCTTCAAAACACACATTCTTCATATCTTCAAACAATCTTCATATCTTCAAACATTTCTTCATATCTTCAAACACACCTCCTTCATATCTTCAAACACACCTCCCTCATATCTTCAAACACATATCTTCAAACACATATCTTCAAACACACTTTCTTTATATCTTCAAAAATAATTTCTTCATATCCTCAAACACTTAACAAAAATACAAGAACTTTTCTTACTTCTTTATTTTCAAAACTATCACTACTACAATGTAATGAATTTGCTTCTTCAATCCATTTTGATATTTCTAGCTCATCCTCTTACTTCTTAACCTAAGTTTGATTTTTGGTTTGAGGTATACTTAGAAGACAACTTGAAGATAATAGAGACTTGGAACCATCTTGACTAGACCTCAAGAAATTGTGAAGGAATTTGGACTAGAAGGTAAGAAATGAGATTTTTAGTACATTTTCTTCTTCTCTTCTATTTTCCAAAATTTTGATACTCCATTTTCATTTTTGTACTTTTAGGGGCTGACCTTAAGAGTTGTTTTAAGAGTGAGCAAAGAGACCCATTTTGAGACCTCTACTAGTCTCATTTCATCTACTACACAAGGTAAGTGTAGTTTTACCAATATTCTTCACCTCTTTCTTCTTTCCTTAAATTTTTAACCTTATTTCCTAACTCCTACATTTTTTTGGTATTCCTTGACCTAGGGGGCTGACCTAAGTCACTTCTCCTTCAAGAGTGATTTATTGCATCTTTCACCAACAAGTTCATTTTTAAGGTGGGTGGAAAAATCCTTTCAACTTCTAGGTGTTTTACTTAAAAATACATGTAGTATTTTGATTTTGAGCACTTGAGATATATATTATGTATTGCATGCTATTTTCTTGTATCAAGTTGGAAAAATTCTCAAGTGTTGCTCAAAAATGCGATTTATCGAAAAATACGTCATACATGTACACTTTATTGTTATACTTGATGAAATTTTGTATGAGAATGATATGTATGTGTATGACTCTTGAAATATATGTTTTGAATGATTTATAACCTGGACAAGTCAAGCATAATTGATTAAATTTCAACTTTTGGACTTAAAATGCAAAAATGGAAAGTTGTTGGACTTAATTGCAAGAAAATAAAACTTAAGGGACCTCTCTGTAATTTTCGATTTTTGGGATTGAACTCAGGTTCAAAAATTATGTTTTGACATTTTAATAAAGTTTTAAGAGTTTTTAGATAAATAAAATCAACCCTTAAAAGCCCAAGGACTAGATTGTAAATTTTTTAGAAGTTTAAGGGCTATTTTGCAATTCTCGAAACTGCACCAGACCCTAATTTTAAAATTTGAAATTTTAACTCGTAAGGGACTGGAAATAACATATTTTAAGTGTATTCCAAAAATCCAAGTGTTTAGAGCTTAGAAAGTAATTTTATAAAACTTGAGGGACCAAATTGTAAAAGATTAAAATGGAGGACCAAAATGTAATTTCCAGGACTTATGCAGTCCATGCACCTGGAAATACTAATTTAACTATAACATAATGATATTTTGGACCCAAGGTTCAAATTTCATAACAATCGGACCCCTAAAAGTCTTAAAGGCAATTATTTCAAAATGGGACAAAAATGAGATTTTCAAACGTTAAGGGGCCTATACTTATTTATTTTTAAAACTATTTTTGTCCCAATATCCCACTGACCTTAGTGACATTCTCCAACTGGAATCACATTAAAAGCCCTTCCGGGTTGTGAGTTCCAATTATTTTAAACTTAGGGACCAAAATGACAATTTTAGCAAATTTGGGGCTAATGTGAGAATTTTATAAAAACTAGACCTCAAAACTTTAAAAACCTGAATCTCTGAACAATTTAAAAAATTTAGGAACTGACCTTATAATGTTTCAAGGTCGGGACATTTATTTATTCAATTTTTAACCCCAAAAGAATTGGTTTTTACAAAACGGGGCAAATTGAAAATTTTCTTTTTACAAGAACCTAACTCGAATTATTCTTCTTTTAAAGAAAACAGCCCTGGACCATCTGACTTTAATTATTGATTAAAATATTTTATTTTCTCAAAAATCCCTTGTCTTATCGGATCGTTGACCGAATAATACACGATCGCGGGGCGACTTCCTCGTCTTGCGATTTCAAATCTATAACGGGACTTATGTTCCACCTAATCCTTCAAGATATCGAAGATTGCTTATCCTCCCGGTAATTATCTTCATCCAAATAACTCCACCAACGCCATAATTGCCACTCGTAATTTTCGAAAATTTTTCTGAATCGTCTGAATCAATAATACTCATTGTCTGGTTGACTTACGAACGTGAATTTAATTCCGCTCGAGTCAACTTGGTGTGTCGAGCTCATAGTCGGAATGGATACGTCGGGGGATGGGAACCGGCAGCTCGGCCGCTATTCCACTCTCTGGCCCCATCGTCCTAATCCCGCAACTAAGGGACGGAGTTTGTCCAAGGGAAGCGGGTCGTAGTACTTGAGGTATAATCATGATTATGAAGAATCCGAGCCTTGCAAGCTCCAATGTGGATTTTGTCTTTGCCTATGGAGCGATAAGGTGACAGGTCTTGGACCATCTTGAACGGGGAGTTACAAGGAAGAACGAAGGAATCGCCGTCGATCCACACGATTAGGAGTTAATCGAACGACGATTGGTTGGCGCTACAAACCGCGACGCAACCGCTACTTGTATTGCATTCATTGGCGCTACAAACTGCACGCAACCTTTACTCATTTGCATAGGATTGGCGTTACACTCGATACACAATCCTACTGTCTTGCCCGAATCATAGTGCTTGTGTGACCACGAATCAATTTCTTAAATCGTATAAGTATTTTACTTAAATATATTTATCACGACGCGCTTTGGTGTGTGTGAAATCATGCATCATATCTCACGCGTTTTTCATACAACCATTTTCTCGCATTAACTATATACATCGCCACACTCTCACACGATCACTCCATCCACCGAGATTTGCGTCTCATCCTCCCGTTTTCTAACCTTTAGATGAGGAGTACGTTGAAGACGTCGAACCTACCATGAATCGAATCCCGTGCTCCTGTCGTACTAGTTCCTATAATCATTGATGTCGACGACATTTTCTTTTGCTTTTGTTATTGTTGAACTCCTTCATTTCGTTTTAGTTTGACCGTAAGTTTAAATTCGAGATATTTTGATGGATTGTATTCGGATATTGTCGGACCTTGAGATGTAACTCATACTTGTGTGTATTTTATTCCGCTGCATTAGACTCTATTTCACTTGGAGTTTTGTATCATTGGTTTAGACTGTTGGATTATTTCTGTTTAAGTGATTGATCATCGTCGCGTCGCGTTTGGGGCGTGACAACTATTATGCACATATAAGCATTCAATATGGAGTGGTATAAGGCTTATTTGATGGTAAACCTTTATGCATATTTTGGTGTACAAATGTTTATAATATTGTGCTCTGGACCCATTGTTTTGTGTATAAATATGTATAATTTGGTGCTAATATAACATGAAATATGACATGTTTGGATGTTTATTTGAGACTAAACATTGGTACTTAAATTGGTATAAAAATATTGACAATATTGTACATTGGAAGTATATTTTAGTGTATACATGTGCATACTTTGGTGCTTTATAATCATAAAAATATGATATAAAAATAATTCCACTACGGTACCCTAAAATCATATTTTGGTATACACTTGTCCAATATTTGGTGATGATATAAGTATTCAGTAGTGCATTGTTAGATGTTTAATTGAGAATATTGTATACTAATATTGACAATTTTGTATATTTTGAATATTATTTTGTGTATACATTTGACTGATTTGGTGTACAAATATGCAGATTTTTCAACATTACGCCCTGCCTGATAACACCCATGTGCTTGCAAATATCGAGAGAACAGATCCAACTGAAAAACACATAAAACAAAATTGCCCCCAAAAAAAAAAAAAAAAAACGATGTTAACATCAAACAAGTCAACCAAAAAAAAAAAAGAAAAAGAATGCATCAAATGCATTTGTGTGTCGCATAAAAACTAATTGTATACCAACAATTGCTTAATTGTATACCAATCTATAGCTAAGTTTTCATCAATTCATATCCACAATTAAAATAAAAACAACTGAACTAATTGTATACCAACTATTTACTAAATGTATACCAACTTATAGCTAAATTTTCATCAATTCATTTCCAGGGGGACAATAAAACTAAATGGGCCAAAAAAATATAAACTACAATTTCCTCAGTTTGGGCATCGAAGATTTCAAAGCAGATTTGGTAGTCTTGGACCTCTTGTTAACATTACACGCACCCTAGCTCGGCCCTGGAGATGCAGATCTTTTCATGTTTCCTCTTGCCATTGAAAATTATAAACCTGGTATTGAGAAACATGAACTATTTTAAAGAATGCGGAACTCGAGCACAATATATCAAAAAACATACACCAACTAAACTAATTAGGCACTGTAGAACTCTAATTATAAACGGAAATAATATTATTTAAACACCATTCGTCATTATGCATTGCATGGACATTATATACACATTACCAAACTTATCAATGCATCAAAACACATATTCATGTCATTATAACAATGCTAAATATGCACCAATACATATATCCATGGCTCTTTTTTTTTTTTTTTGTTTTTTCCGGTGCAGGGGTTAAACAAAACACCACAATAGATTTAACTATATACCAAAGGTAAGAAAACATATATCATTCCTAAGTAAAATATACACCAAAATAACAAGGACTGATTCACCAACAAATACACAAAACAAAACTAATTTAGCACTGCATGAACTTTAATTTTATACTAAAATAATATTATTTAAACACTATTTGTCATTATGGATTTCATGGACAGTATATACATATATCACTGTCTCTTTTTTTTTTCTTTCTAATGCAGGGGTTGGACAAAAGATACCATAAAAGATTTAACTACATACCAAAAGTAATAAAACATATATAATTCTTAAGTAAATGTACACCAAATAAACAGGGAATGATTCCTCCAAAAAAAGAACCAAAACCCATTTTCCTACAAAAAATAAGAGAATCAACAAAATTTGCAAAAACAAACCACAAATACGCACGTTACACTCGTAACTTCCACTCTATATCTCAACTTACACCATCTCATATCAATAACATAAACACTACACAAACTATTAACTAAATATATATCGTTTTTACCTAATTTTATACCAACAATATCTCTACCAAATCTGTACTATTTCGCACGAATATAATTCCAGAAGCAAAAACAAAAAAGGGATTCTGTAAAAATCGAAGATCAAACCCTAGGTACTTCAAAATAAAAAAAAATGCCTACTCTACTTACTGCAGATTACTCCATAAATCCAGAAAAGACATCAGCATGTTTCAACAGAAAAAGAAAAAAAAAAGGGATAGACCCTTTCTACCAAAATCTACAACCAAAAAAAGGAAAAATAGAACCAGACTCTTACCTTTACCAATAATTTGAAGGGCATTTTGGTTTTTGATGTCGAAGAAATCCTGACAAGATTCGAAATTGAAACAAAACTGATGGGTCTCGGCGGTCGTCTGGTAGAATGAAGAAGAAATAGAAGAAAAGGGTGACTAATAGAATGAAGAAGAAAGAGAAGAAAAAAAAAGGAGTTTTGATTTTGTGTGAAAAGAAGAATGCATAAAAGTGGGAGAGATTAATTGAAATCCCGAAAAAAGGGGAGGTTATGGGGGGTTACCATAACTGCCGTGTGATTTTATTATAAAATGACCATTGTGCCCTTACATGGGCAATATTAAATGTAAAAAAAAAATCATAAAAAACTTAGCCTTAGGATTAAACAGATTAATTACTTAGATTGGTCCACACTGCCACATGGTAAGACCACTTGCCACATATGATCCTATACCTATATATATATATATATAGTCTATAATCAGAATATACATTTGCATTCTGTTGGCATAATTGTTAGATAAATGTTTTTATCAAGATTTTGATGATTTTGTTTAAATGAGTCTTTATAACAAAACAATGTTTATAAATATTGTCCAAATACTCCTAAATGATTTAAAATATTTTTACTAATTTTTGGAGTATTTCTTAGAGTTTATTATTCGATAAAAATTGGACAATACTTTTGATGATTTTGTGTTAATTGGTTTTTACACCAAAACAATGTTTTAAATGTTGTCCAAATACTCCGAATTGATTTAAAATATTTTTACTAATTTTTTGGAGTATTTCTTGAAGTTTATTTTTGACAAAAATCGGACAACATTTCAATTTTGAGGTCGACCGGTCGAACAAGAGGTCGACCGATACCTGAAGAACGCACAAAATGAAACAGAACGTACTAGACATGAAAAATGAGGGAGGGCGACCGGTCAAGGGAAGGGCCGACCGGTCGGATCCCCTTCCAACTTGTACCGGATCGCACTAAATTCTTTCTAACGTTCAAAATTTTCTATAGGGCAACCGGTCGCCCTGTGTAATTTTTGACAGCAAAAATTGTGCCGTTTGAACTCCATATCAGCAAGATTTGCTTTTGATTTTTGCACAATATTTCTACATCTTGGGATCCTCTTTTTGTAGACAAAAGTGAAGAAGGATGAGCCTATGTCTATGAAGACTCTCCTATAAATCGAGGATGATTTGAAGACACAAGACATAACACACAAGCATACAATACAATAAGAAATCTGCAAAATTCTCCAAGCTTTCATTTTTACATTCTTGTTATAATAGCCTAAGTTCTTGCACTTGCACAACCTTGAGGTCTAGGCTTTTTGTTTTTGATTATACTTGCACTCAAAGTTTGTATATACTTCATTTATTGAGTTGTAATCTAGAATTTTTCTATCATCCAAAACAAGATATCCTTGTTAGTGTTCTTGTGATAAAAACACACTTGGGTGATCTTAGGTGTTGAAGAGTGTGGTACTCTTCATAGGTGTTGAAGGAAGATTGTGGTAATCTCCTTGAAGGTGTTGTAAGACGATTGTGGTAATCTTCAAAGGTGGTGTTGTATTAATTGTGGTAATTAATAAAATCTTTTTTTTTCTTTTCAAAATCCATCCCGGAGATACTGGGGTGGTAGAGAATTAGGCCCTAGGTGGGTTGAACCTCTTTAAATCGACGAGTGTTGTTTATTTTCCGCAGTTACATTCTTGTCATTTAATTGTTCATTCGAAAAAGAGGGCGATTTGCGAAAAATCGGCATAATCTATTTTACCCCCTCTAGATTATCATAGCCACTTGGACTAACAAGTGGTATCAAAGCTAAACTCTTTGGCTAGCTCGTTCCGAGTAAAGAGGAAAGATCCATGGCTACGAATGAAGCTTATCTCACCACTGGCGCCTCCACCAACAAGCCACCACTATTCGACGCCAACAACTACGCATTTTGGAAAGACCGTATGATGTGCTTTCTACAAGGTTGCAGGTTTGACATTTGGAATGTGGTCATTGAAGGAGTTGATCAACCAACCAAGAAATTGGAGGACGACACCACGACTCCCAAACCGTTCAAGGAGTTCGATGAAAATGACAAGAAGGCTTTCTCTCAAATGCCTTAAATATTTTACATTGCTCTCTTACCGCCACCGAGTATAATCGTATAAGAGGCATAAGGTTGGCACATGAAGTTTGGGAAAAATTAGAAACCATCTATGAGGGCACAAAGAAAGTGAAGCAAGCAAGAAAAACAATGCTTGTGAAAGACTTTGAAAATTTCAATATGCATGATGGTGAAAGCATATAAAAAATGGTGGAAAGGCTTGATAACATTGTCAATCCTCTTGTGGATCTTGGAAAGGTCATCTCCGAAGAAGACAAGGTGACCAAGGTATTGAACGCTCTTCCCAGCTCATGGTCCGAAAAGGTGACGGCTATCACGGAAGCACAAAATCTCGAGACACTCAAATTCGATGAGCTCATCGGAACCTCCTCATCTACGAAGTCTATCTCAAGGAGTGGAAAAATTCCAAACCATCCATCAATCAATCGGGTATGCAAAATATTCCTAAAGGTCTTGCATCTTCTTCTAATAATGCATACTATGATATTGATGATGATGATGAGGAGACATCCGCACTTGTTCGTAAATTTGCAAAATTTGTGAATAAAAATAAGGCGAGAAAATCGAGAGATAACTCGTGTTTTAAATGCGGAAAATTCGGGCACTTCATAGCCGATTGCCCAAAACTCGAGGAGGAGGAACAAAAAAAGAAGAAGCCTTTTCCGAAAAAGAAGGCTCTAAATACGGAAGTCAAAACTTGGGATGAGCTACTTGAAACAACCGACGAAGAAGGAGAATCCGAATATGGTCATGGCCATAGACGACGAAAACAATGAGGTACGCTCTAATGCTTCATCCTCTTCCTTAGTTGATGAATTGCAATGTGATTGATGAATTGCAAATTGAATTTCAAAATTTGATTGTTAAATATAAGAATTTGAAAAAGGAGCATAAAGAGCTTAAAATTGAAAAGGAAAAATTATTTACTTCTTATGAATCTCTTGATAAAGCTCATGTTATTACTCTTACTAGAGTTCATACTCTTGAAACCGAAAAAGAATCGCTCACTAAAGATCTTGAATGTTTAAAAAATGATGTGCATTGTTTTAACTTAAGTACGGATAAAGTTACAAAAATTTTAGATACACAAAGAGGTGAGCATTCTAAATTAGGACTTGGCTATAAACCTTTTCAACCTCTTTCAAAGAAAAAAAACCAAGGTCCGACTTTTGTACGTGCTAGTAGTGCCCATAGTCTTATTTGTTTTTATTGTGGTAAAGTTGGTCACTATGTTAGTCATTGTAAATTGAAGAATAATTTTAGTTTTGTTTGGAGACCCAAAGGTCTCAAGGCAACCCCCATGGACCCCAAAAATAATTCTTTTGTAGGTCATAGGGGCTATAACAACTATGGAGGATTCAAAATGGCTCGTGGACAGCGGGTGTTCACGCCATATGACTGGAAAGAGAGAACTTTTTACCAACATCAAGCTCCAAGAAGAGGGTATGGTCATGTTCGGCAATGGCAAAGGAAGAATTCTTGGAAATGGAGAAATTGGTAACTCTTCTTTCTCTCTTAGTAATGTTCTTTGAGTAGAAGGGCTTAAGTTTAATTCGATAAGTGTTAGCCAACTTTGTGATTCAAATTATAATGTTGTTTTTAATAAAGAACAATGCCTTATTTCCAAAAATGATAAAATTATTTGTGAAGCAATTAGAAAAGACAATCTTTACAAAATTTGTACAAGTGATTTGGTTAGTCAAAATGTTTCTTGTCTTGTCGCCAATAATGATTTAACTAGTTTATGGCATAGCGACTTGGACATGTTGGATATAAAAATTTGCAAACTATTTACAAAAACCAACATGTAAAAGGACTACCCAAATTGAATTTTGAAAATCTTGGCTTATGTGACACTTGTCAAAAGAACTTAGTTAAGAGTAGTTTTAAGCCAAAAAATGAAATTTCCACAACCAAGCCTCTACAACTTCTTCATTTAGATTTGTATGGGGATATTGGTACGACAAGTCTAAGTGGAAAACATTACACTTTTGTTATAGTTGATGATTTTTCTAGATATACTTGGGCTCTATTTCTTACAAATAAAAGCGATGCCGTTAATGAGTTTGTTAAGTTGTGTAGACTTATTGAGAATGAAAAGGAATATACTATTAAGTCTATTCGAAGTGATCGAGGTGGAGAATTTGATGGAGAATTTAGAGTCTTTTGTGAAACCAATGGATATAGTCACAATTTTTCTGCTCCAAGAACACCTCAACAAAATGGAGTAGCCAAAAGGAAAAATCGGACACTTCAAGAAATGAGTCGGTCCATGCTCAATGAATTTTCACTTCCAAAATATTTTTGGGCCGAAGCCATAAGTACCGCTTGCTATGCTATTAATCTAGTTTATATTCGTCCTAAAATGAATGAAACTCATATGAGCTTTGGAAAGAAAGAACTCCAAATATTAGTTATTTCAAAATATTTGGATGTAAGTGTTTTATATTGAATACTAAGGATCAATTGGGCAAACTTGATCCTAAGGCCGATGAAGGAATATTTATGGGGTATTCAACCAAGAGCATAGCATATCGTGTTTACAATAAGACTAGTGGGGTTGTTGAAGAATCCATCCATGTCAAATTCAATGAAGCTTCAGGTGTTGAAAGGATACCCAATGATGATAGTGATGAAGAGGATGTTATTGAACCAATTGTTCAAGATGATGCTCAAAATGATCAACCTTCAAGTTCAAATGTTCCTCAAGAAGACAAAGGTGATACTTCGGATCTTCCCGTAGCATTGAAATTTAAGGGAGATCACCCAAAAGATCTTATTATTAGTGATCTCCTTGATAAAGTAATGACTAGAGAAAAATTTGCCGAGAAAGCTCTTATATCTCAAAAAGAGCCTAAAAATGCTAATGAAGCTATTGAAGATGAGGATTGGTTTTTAGAAATGCAAGAGGAGTTGAATCAATTTGAAAGGAACGATGTATGGGAACTAGTACCTTGTCCTACATCTCAAACAATTATTGGCACAAATGGGTATTTCGGAACAAGCTCGATGATCAAGGCAATATTGTTCGAAATAAAGCATGGTTAGTAGCTCAAGGTTATTGTCAAGAAGAAGGTATTGATTATGATGAAACATTTGCACCCGTAGCACGTTTAGAAGCTATTCGTATTTTACTTGCCTATTCTTGTTTTAAAAATTTCAAGCTTTACCAAATGGATGTAAAATCCGCATTTTTAAATGGTCTTATTCAAGAAGAAGTCTATGTAAAACAACCTCCGGGGTTTGAATTTTTTTTAGACCTAATGATGTTTATAAACTTAAAAAGGCCTTGTATGGTTTGAAACAGGCACCCCGTGCATGGTATGATAGACTTAGCTCTTTTCTTTTGCAAAATAGTTTTATAAGAGGTAAAGTTGATACTACTCTTTTTGTTTTTGAAAAAGGGCAAGATTGCTTATTAGTGCAAATTTATGTTGATGATATTATTTTTGGTGCTACTAATGAATGCTTGTGCAATATATTTTCTAATAAAGCAAGGTGAATTTGAAATGAGCATGATGGGGGAGCTCAACTTCTTCCTTGGACTTCAAATCAAGCAATGCCAAGAAGGAATTTATATTTCACAATCAAAATATACAAAAGAGCTTTTGAAGAAGTTCGGCATTGAAGAAGGAAGAACCGTCTCTACCCCAATGGCAACAAACGTCAACATTGACAAAGATGAAAAAGGCAAGCCGGTTGATGAATCCAAATATCGAGGTATGATTGGTAGTTTACTTTATTTAACTGCAAGTAGACCGAATATTCTTCATGTCGTATGCCTATATGCTCGTTTTCAAAGCAATCCCAAAGAATCTCATATGAGTGTCGTTAAAAGGATTTTTCGATATTTGAAAGGCACTATTCAATATGGTTTATTTTATCAAAGAATGAAAATTATTCTCTTAAAGGTTATAGTGATTCGAATTATGCGGGAAATATTGATGATTGTAAAAGTACTTCTGGATCATGTCAACTTCTAGGTGATTGCCTAGTTTCTTGATTTTCAAAGAAACAAAATTGTGTTTCACTTTCAACGGCCGAAGCCGAATATATTTCCGCGGCCTTTTGTTGTACTCAATTGCTTTGGATGAAACAAACTTTAGCGGATTATAAATGTTCTTTTGAAAGTGTTCCTATTTTTTGTGATAACATATCCGCTATAAATATTCCTCAAAACCCGGTTCATCATAACCGTAGTAAACATATTGAGATTCGACATCATTTTCTAAGGGATTGTGTTTCAAAACGAATAATTGAGATATCTTTTGTTCCATATCAAGATCAATTGGCGGATATCTTTACAAAACCGCTATCTTCCGAGACTTTTGCCTCAATACGAGCTCGGTTAGGTATAATGCATATTGAATGAGGTTTACATTTGCATTTTATATGTTTTTAAAACTTAGGGGGCGAAAAATCGGATTTTTGATTCAAACTTTGAATTTTGAAAAACAGAATGAAACAAAGGCGATCGAGGTAAGGCCGACCGGCCTGCCATACCTTCGACCGGTCGCCCTACTTCCGATCGGTCGCCCATCGCCTGTTTTTGGTTAAAAACGTTTCTATCTTCAGACTTAGCCATTTTGGCTCATTTAGTCCATTTTTCGTCCCCTTCGCCAATTGCACACAAATTTCACTTCAAATTTATTTTCTTGCATATATTTTATATTTTGGACTTCATTAGGCTCGTTTATCATCATCATTGCTGATCTTTACCGATTAAATGGTAAGAATTCTACTCCCTTAGCTCAATTGGGTTGAACCCTTGAGTTTTTGCCTTATTTGAAATATTCTCGATGCTAGTTTCATATGATTGTGATGAGCTTGTTAATTATTATTGTATGAATGTTGTTTGAATTGATTTGGTGTTGAAAATTTTGGCTTGATTACATTTACAAGGGCCTTAGACAACTTCTTCCATTTTTAACGCCCACAACGTGTTCGATAAATTGTCTCAAAGAAAATTTCAACATTTACATGACTCGTTTGCTTTCAAATGTCTTATATATTTATTGAGATCATGTTTTATCAATCAAATGAGCTTTTGCAAATCAAATGATCAATTTTTCCCTTTTATTTGGAATTTAAGCTTCAATTTTCAGAACGCTCGATAAATCGATAAAATTGCGCACTTTGATATAATTGTATGATATTTTTATCGTGATAACACTCTTTTTGATGATTCCAAAGGGGGAGAAACAAGAAAAACGCTCATATGCTCAAAGAAGCGAAAATAAGCTCGCAAAAAAAGCTATAAGCTAGGGCTCTCAAAAGCCAAAAGTTGTGAATATTACTTAGTCCATTTGACGTATTATGGACTTTTATGCTTGATTAATGATGTTTTGTGACAGGGAGAGCTTCTATGCTCGAATAATTCAAGCTTGTTTTGTAAAAGCTAAGCTTTTAGCTTTTAGTGGTAGCTTTTATACTTGTTCTTGATATGCATATTGATACGGGGAGCTTGTGCAAAAATATTTTGAAAAATCATTGCTCCTATACTTGTATGTTTCACTTATGATAAATCTTGTTTGTAATGGATTGATGTTTTAGACCGGAAAATATGTTTTGTTTTAAAATCGACTTCCTAAAATTATTTTGGTTTGTAATCATCAAAAAGGGGGAGTTTGTTAGATAAATATTTTTATCAAGATTTTGATGATTTTGTTTAAATGAGTCTTTATACCAAAACAATGTTCATAAATGTTGTCCAAATACTCCTAAATGATTTAAAAAGTTTTTACTAATTTTTGGAGTATTTCTTAGAGTTTATTATTCGATAAAAATTGGACAATACTTTTGATGATTTTGTGTTAATTGGTTTTTACACCAAAACAATGTTTTAAATGTTGTCCAAATACTTCGAATTGATTTAAAATGTTTTTACTAATTTTTTGGAGTATTTTCGAAGTTTATTTTTGACAAAAATCGGACAACATTTCAATTTTGAGGTCGACCGACCGAACAAGAGGTCGACCGGTACCTGAAGAACGCATAAAAATGAAACAGAACGTACTGGACATGAAAAATGAGGGAGGGCGACCGATCAAGGGAAGGGCCGACCGGTCGGACCCCCCTCCAACCTGTACCTGGATCGCAATAAATTCTTTCAAACGTTCAAAATTTTCTATAGGGCAACCGGTCGCCCTGTGTAATTTTTGACAGCAAAACTTGTGTCGTTTGAACTCCATATCATCAAGATTTGCTTTTGATTTTTGTACAATATTTCTACATCTTGTGATCCTCTTTTTGTAGACAAAAGTGAAGAAGGAGGAGCCTATGTCTATGAAGACTCTCCTATAAAGAGAGGATGATTTGAAGACACAAGACATAACACACAAGCATACGATACAACAAGAAATCTGCAAAATTCTTCAAGCTTTCATTTTTACATTCTTGTTGTAATAGCCTAAGTTCTTGCACTTGCACAACCTTGAGGTCTAGGCTTTTTGTTCTTGATTACACTTGCACTCAAAGTTTGTATACTTCATTTATTGAGTTGTAATCTTGAATTTTTCTATAATCCAAAACAAGATATCCTTGTTAGTGTTCTTGTGGTAAGAACACACTTGGGTAATCTTAGGTGTTGAAGAGTGTGGTACTCTTCATAGGTGTTGAAGGAAGATTGTGATAATCTCCTTGAAGGTGTTGTAAGAAGATTGTGGTAATCTTCAAAGGTGGTGTTGTATTAATTGTGGTAATTAATAAAATCTTTTTTTTTTCTTTTCAAAATTCATCCCGGAGATACTGGGGTGGTAGAGAATTAGGCCCTAGGTGGGTTGAACCTCTTTAAATCGATGAGTGTTGTTTATTTTCCGCAGTTACATTCTTGTCATTTACTTGTTCATTCGAAAAAGAGGGCGATTTGTGAAAAATCGACATAATCTATTCACCCCCTCTAGATTATCGTAGCCACTTGGACTAACAATAATGTCTTATCATATTTGTTAACTGGAGGCAACATTTGTCAATGAATTGTGGCGGTAAATTATTAATTGTTTTTAAATAAGAAAAAATAAAAAAAAAGAAAAATTCAATTAGTGATCATCTTAATTTCTGTTAGCATGAATTGTTTTTTCTTTGTGATGATTATGATAACAATTACTGTTGGATAATATGTTCTTGAGAGTGGACTAATTTTCAAGGATTGTTTAATTTGTCTAAATTGGTTCAAATTTTGTTTTGGACTAATATATTATTACCCGAGCTATTTTGGAGTAGAAGAAAATTACATTGGACCTTATAATAAATCTTGAACATTTTAATAAATTAAATTTGTTCTTATCAGGTTTATTCCGATTATCGAAGTACTAAACATTGATTTGTATTTCAGAAATGGCTTCTGATTTGAATTCTGGAGTTTCGATTGGCACGAATGAAACAATAACTACACTAAATCATGTTGTGCCTAATCCCGTGGTTAACCCGGTTATGCCTCGGATAGTGGTTAATCCCACCGTTAATGTACCGATGAATCATGCCGAGAAACCGGAGAAATTTAATGGCTTGGATTTCAAACGTTGGCAGCAAAAAATACTATTCTACCTGACTACGTTGAACCTACCAAGGTTCTTAATTGAAGATCCTCCTAAGTTGAGTGAGATGAAACATATGTTCAAGTCGCTCATGCAGTTGATGCTTGGAATCATGTTGATTTTCTTTGTAGGAATTACATAATGAATGGATTAGCATCCACTGTATAATATTTATAGCTCTAAGCGAACTGCTAAAGAATTGTGGGAGTCTCTAGACCATAAGTATAAGTCTGAGGATGTAGGGGAAAAAAAATTTATTGTTGGCCGATTCCTAGACTTTAAAATGATTGATTCCAAGTCTGTAATAAGTCTAGTGCAAGAACTTCAGATGATTATACATGATATTCTTGCTGAAGGAATGGTTTTGAATGAAACTTTCCAAGTGATTGCAATAATTGAAAAATTACCACCAACTTAGAAAGACTTCAAGAACTATCTGAAGCACAAACGAAAGAAGATGAACGTTGAAAAACTGATTGTTAGGCTTCAAATTTAAGAAGATAACAAAGGTTCTGAAAGGAAAATGTTCAATCATGTGGCTGCTAAAGCCAATGTTGTGGAGCATGGCAAAAGCTCCAAAGAAAAAAAGAAAATCGGGAAAACTGGTAAATGATTCAATAATTGGGGACCGAAAAGAGGCATTTCAAAGAAGAAGTTCAAAGGAAAATGCTTCAATTGTGGCGGAAAGGGTCACAAGGCCTTAGATTGCAAGAAGCCGAAGAAGAATCGGGAGGCTAACATGATTGATCACATTTCTCAAGAAGTGTCAGATATAAACCTAGTTGCAGTGATCTCCAAGGTGAAATTCATAGGTTCAAACCCGAAATAGTGGCGGATTGATTCTAGTGCTACTAGGCACGTGTGTTCTGTTAAAGAAATGTTTAGTTCCTTTGAGCCAGCTGAAGACGGCGAGAGGTTGTACATGGGAAATTCAACTACTTCCGAGGTCAAGGGAAAAAGAAAAGTGGTTCTAAAGACAACGTCCGGGAAAGAACTGACTCTTAATAATGTGTTGTTTGTACCAAACATTCGTAAGAATTTGGTGTCTGGTTCGCTTTTAGATAAGCATGGTTTTCGCATTATTTTTGAGTCAGGGGTTGTTAATTTGTTGAAAAATTGGATGTTTGTAGGCAAGGGTTACGCTTCTGATTGGCTGTTTAAGCTCAATGTAATGGTTGTTAAACCAAAAACTAATGAAATAAAAATCTCTTCTGTTTACTTGCTTGAGTCTTCCATATTGTAGCATGGTAGACTAGGACATATTAATTATGATACTTTACATAGATTAATTAACTTGAGTTATATACCAACATTCCATATTGATTCCAAGCACAAGTGTGAAACTTGTGTTGAAGCAAAGTTAACGAGGACATCATTTAAAAATATTGAAAGAAATAATAAACTACTTGATTTAAATGACACCGATGTATGTTATTTAAAATCGACATAAACACATGGTTGCAACAAGTACTTCATCACTTTTATAGATGATAACACAAAGTTTTGTTATGTGTGTCTTATTAAAAGTAAAGATGAAGCTATAGAAAAATTTATTCTATATAAAAATGATGTTGAGAATCAACTTAATAAGAAAATTAAGTTGTTAAGAAGTGATCGTGGAGGTGAATATGAATCACCATTTGCTAAATTCTATGCCCAACACGGAATTAGACATGAAACAACAACTCCTTATTCACCTTAACAGAATGGCATTGCAGAACGGAAAAACCGTACACTTAAAGAAATGATGAATGCCATGTTATTAAGTTCTAGCTTGCCTCAGAACATATGGGGGGAAGCTGTCTTGACAGCTAATTATCTTTTAAATAATGTACCCCGTAAGAAATTAGAAAAAAGCCCTTACGATCTATGGAATGGAAGAATGCCATCCTACAAATACTTACGAGTGTGGGGATGTCTTGCTAATGTTGCTATACCTACACCAAAGAAGGTGAAGGTAGGTCCTAAAACTATTGACTGCATATTTATTGGATATGCACATAACAATAGTGCTTATCGGTTTCTTCTGCATGAATCTAAAATTGAAGATATACACAAGAACATGATAATTGAATCGAAAAATGCCTCGTTCTTTGAAAATGTATTTCCATGTAGATCGAGAGAAGAAGCAAGCTCTTCCAAATGGATATATGATTCAATAGAACAAGAGAAAAGAAATAAAGAAGAAGAGGTAGAAATTAGACGCAACAAACGAGCTAGGATAGAAAAATCTTTTGGTCCAGATTTTCTAACCTACATGCTTGAAAGTGAACCTCAAAGTTACAGAGAAGCTATAACTTCTTCGTAAGGACCATTATGGAAAGAAGCTATAAAAAGTGAAATTGATTCCATCTTGCAAAACCACGCTTGGGAACTAGTGGATCTTCTTGAAGGAAGTAAACCACTAGGTTACAAATGGATTTTCATGAAGAACTTGAAGGCAGATGGAACAATTGATAAGTATAAGGCTAGACTTGTAATTAAAGGTTACATATAAAAAGAAGGCCTTGATTACTTTGATATGTATTCTCCAGGTAAGAGAATAACCTCCATTAGATTGATACTTGTAATTGCCGCTTTGCGAAATCTTAAAGTACATCAAATGGGCGTAAAAACTGCTTTTCTAAATGGATATTTAGAAGAGGAGATTTACATGGAACAACCTGAAGGATTCTCTGCACCTAGGCAAGAGAATAAGGTTTGTAAGCTGGTCAAGTCATTATATGGCTTGAAACAGGCACCAAAACAATGGCATGAGTGGATTTTAAAATAAATGAATGTGATAAATGTGTTTATGTTAAAGACACTGAAAATGACTATGTCATTTTGTGTCTTTACGTAGACGACATGCTTATCATTGGAAGTAATGATAAAATTGTTAATTCCACAAAAGATATGTTAAACTCGAGGTTTGACATGAAAGATATGAGTTTAGCTGACGTGATCCTCGGAATAAAGATTTCTAGAACTTCAAATGTATTGACACCTGATTAGTCACATTATGTGGACAAGATTCTAGAACAATTTAGTAAGGATGACACGTCATTAGCTAGAACTCCTATCAACACGAGTCAACATCTATCAAAGAATAGAGGTGAAACTATGTCTCAATTGGAATACTCACGAGTTTTAGGAAGTCTGATGTACTTAATGAGTTGTACAAGACCAGACATTGCTTATGCAATGAGTAAATTGAGTAGATACACGAGTAATCCAGGGCATGACCACTGGAAAGGTATAGTGAGAATACTAAGGTATTTAAGATACAGTCGTGATTTGAACTGCACTATACAAGATATCCTGCTGTTATTGAAGGATACAATGATGCTAATTGGATATCTGATATTAAAAACTCTAAGTCTACAAATGGATTTGTATTCACTTTAGGAGGTGTAGCCATATCGTCGAAATCTTCGAAGCAGACGGTTATATCCAGATCCACAATGGAGTCTTAGTTTGTAACTTTAGAAAAGTACGGGAAAGAAGCTGAATGGCTCCGAAACTTCTTAGAAGATATTCCAAAATGACCAAAGCCTGTGCCAGCAATTTGTATACATTGTGATAGTCAATCAACGATTGACAGGGCACAGAGAAATATGTATAACACTAAGTCTAGACACATACGTCGTAGACACAATACCATTAGACAACTACTCTCAACTTGTGTTATCTTTATTGACTATGTGAAGTCAAAGGATAATTTAGCGGATCCGACAACCAAATGGTTAAATTGAGAGTTAGTTGCGAATTCATCAAGAGGAATAGGACTTAAGCCCCTAGAAAAAATGAGTTGATATAATGGAAACCCAACCTAGTTGACTGGAGATCTGAGATCTAGGTTCAATGGGACAACCTAATTGCTAAAAGACTCTAGGATCACTGTGGGGGGATTTTCCCCATTGTCTATTTCTTAACAGTGAACCCCGTGGAAAAAAAGAGGATAAATACTTGGCTTTTAATGATTCTTGTGCATCGGTAAGCTGAGCTGGGTAGTGCAGGCTACTCTTAAAGAAGAATCACCTATGTGAGAGAGAAGTGGGGTCACTTCGAAGAGAATTGTGTGAGGCTCAATTCTTAGAACCTCTTGCAGAACCAGTCGTATATTCAGTGCCATGAATGAACATAACAATGAGAACTTAAGTATGTTAGGAAGAATCCTGTGTGAGGTATATCATCGTTTATACAAAAGGCAGAACAGTTCAAAGACATCGCGTCTACTGATCAGTTAGTAAAGTAACTATATTTTCACAAGGGAAGGTTCAAAGGGTAATACCTACCTATCCTATGCAGGGTTCAACTGTTGGAATTTATATATCACCAAATCTTTGTATCCTCGATATTTCCTTCATGTGGGGGATTGTTGGAAAAAATGAAGGAAATTGCACATTTGGGGTGCGATTTTCTTGGGAATTCTATTATCTAACGACAAAAGTAATTCTACTTCGTGAGGACATCGAAATCGAATGATTGTTTGTCCAAAATAGTGTTTGGATGAAGGAGAAATTAAATCTTAAAGTGGAGTATTAGAATTAATTTAAAAGAAGAAAACACGTGTTTGTCTTCTTTGAAATGTGGTTTTGTCCCACATGGGAAAATAAAGGCTTTTGAGACTAGTATATATAATGCTACCTTTAAGTAAGGTGTAAGATTATATTGTATAGAGACTCTATCTACACGCGCGCCCGCATGGGGGTGCAAATCACGATCCAATTCGGGCTCCGAACCACTGACTTGTGTGCGAGCGTTACCTGCGGACATGAATGTCGCACCGAAAATGAGCCACATAGTCTAGCCTATGTTTTGCAGATTTATTTTATTTTTGACTTTAAAATCTGTAAAATAAATAACATATTTATTTTCGAACCACTGACTTGTGTTATTGCTGTGTAACAACAATAAGATTTAATTTCCAGGTCCTGTATCAGCTATATAAATAGCTGACATTCCAGCAGTCCAAAAACCACACAAACACTCCTCATCTGCACTAATATATTTTTGTGTGTATTGCTCTAAAATTCTCTTAGCCTCCTGCATTTTTGTTGAGGTAATCCGGTTTTTCCCGTCTTATCCTGGAAAACGGACGTCCAGAATAAGGGACGAAACTGTTTTAAGGATAGTGTGTTGAACACAGGATTCGGGGCATTTCTGTTTTTTCGTTTTCCATAATTTCATTTATTCGAAGTTAGTTGTAATTTTGTAATTTTATTTCAATTCAGTTTTTCGGTTTTTCCAGATTATATAAACTGTACTGCAAAATTTTGCCAACAAAAAAATAGGATGCGTGGGGCTGGGGAGGCCCCCTGTCTACGCCCCTGGGTGGTATGGTGTTTATAAAACACATGCACGATGTGCCTTAGTTCGATTCTCACCTAACTCCATTCCCTGCTAGACTTGTACTTGAAAAAAAAAAACATCATTTCATGTTCATTTTCAATCACGACATAATTATTTTATTGCATCATAAATTTTAATTTTGTTCCGACCTAGACAGCCCATCATGTATACTTACAGGCCAATGTATGTGTCCCCTTTCCCATATAGTGCAAACTGCAAAGCAAGGGCACTATCTGGAAGTTTCCACAAATTGATTTAAGAGCAGTAGGTACAACAATTATTTGCCATTGGCCCTTAACACTAAATTATACGTCACAAATTAACTAGGCTATTGGCAATAATCAAAGTAAATAGAAATTTTTATTGTTTAAGATTAATTATATCAACATATTAAGATATCAATTAGTCATTTATCAATATTATAATCAACCTTTAATGACCGATTAGTTTGAAGATATATCAACAAACCGAATCTTTTATTTTAAATTGTGTTTCATCGTATATTCCAAATATCTTAAATACATGGCAATGACCAGTGGTATATTAATAACATCATTAATACAGTTGATTTATAGTGGATGATATTTGAAATATAAATGGGAATAGAAAATTTATGTGAAATATGAGATAACAATACTTGCATCTTTAAGTGATGTAAAATAAACACCCACAAGTTATATGAAAGTTACAACAAGAAAATTTAAACTTGGTAGTGTCTTAGAGCTCCATTGGCTTCGATCAGTTTCAAACTCATTTCTATGTTTCTGACATTTTTGAGAATGAAAAATAATTTTGTTAAGTTTTCGTGTGAGAAATTAAATATGTTGGATTAATCATAAGTTTAAGTAGACGACAATATAGGTTAGAAATGAAATTTTATTTATTTTATAATATTTTCTGCATGATCTATATTAAACGTAATGTGTGAAAGTGTGAGTAGATAATGATATTAGTATGCGTGTGAACGTGAAATCCTAATAAATTTAAAAACAGTTTTTTTTTTAATAAATAAGTGGTATATTTTTTTATAAAGTTTAGTAAGATAAATATATATTTTCATTTTTAAATAATAAAATTAGATAAAAAGATTTTGAAATCAAACTAAATGGTTCTTAGACCCTCAAAATTTTCCGCAACATTAATTGCAAAAAGGTTAATGCTCTATTATAAACTTTGCTGTTAGCTAGCTTATTGAGTTAATATTGTTTGACTTATATTATATGCAAGATAATTTTATATTGCAGCAGGATATATAATTCAAATTTAACACATCAATCAGTAAGAAATTACCAAAAAGACCCTCCACATAATATTTAATGAATTTCAAGATCAAATCAAACTCATTGATATATAGCAAAATCTAGGAATTAAAACATTGAGATTCTAATTAGTAGAGGTCAATGCTCAATAAGTATGGGGGACACAAGCCAGACAAATTCGTATCCAGTATGAACCAAACTTTGACTTGTCACAGGACGACTCAACCCTAAAGACCTCTTTACATGCATCTGGGCTTCTACAGTATGAACCAAACTTTAACTTTATAGGTGACTTGCAAAAAACGATATAAATAATATAATATTACATTAACATAGTATAATATTGAAAATTATGTAGAAACTAATTTTGGGAAGAAGAAGTTCTGTTTTATTCATCAGTAAATCTCCATTGCCAGGGCCGTGTCAAGAAAATACGAGGCCTGAGGCAAGATTTTAAAAGGGGCCTAAGTAAGAGAAATAATATTTGAAAATATTTAGAGAAATTTATTTATTTTTCTTACTTTTTCATATGCAAATCATTTACTAAAGTTTTATACTACTCAAGATATTCTAACAAACTAATTACTTAAACGAGAAACAAACCAACACCATACAATAATTATAATGTAACCACAAAACAAAATCTAAATTAATTGTAGGTCCCAAGGGGTGTAAATGTAAGGTTTAGAAGGGGGGGTTGAATAAACCTTACCAAATTTTCGATTTAGTCCTTTTAAATATACGAGTTGATTCTACATACCATTTGTGTCCTTGATGGGAATCGATTTAGTCAATCAAGAGAGTTAGTCTCTCAATGCACTCAAATCGAAATTAATGGAATAACTCAGTTGTTGACTCTAAATTAACTCAACTGTGGTTTTGTTTTTTTGGAAGACTTAACACCCTTAAGTTTGATTAAGTAAGAGTTTAGTCTTGGGTTTAGTACTTGTATTATCAAATGGATAGCAAATTTATCAAAGATATATAAGCGAGTTAAAAATGCAGGAATTAAAATCTTTGAAATGTAAATGACACAGTGAAATTTTTATAGAGGTTCGAAGATGGGGTAATTCTTCTACTCCTCTCTTCTCCAACTCCTGGAGGAATCCACTAGGTAATGATCGGTTTACAAAGTGGTACTTGATCCCAGGATACATGTCTTGATCACACAACTAACTTGATCCTTTGGGACTCGGCCTCTGAGACGCCTTGATCACTCGGTGGCTTCTCGACGACTCGCCTTCTTCACAGGCAATTTTGCCTTGCTACTACTGACTCACTTGCTCAAGCTCTTTGGATTTGATCACGAAGCCCTCCAAAAGCTTAAGACTGGTTCGACCTTGAACCTTCTTACAATCCTTCGTGGGTTTGTAGACCTTTGATTTTCGTATTTTCCTCTTCAACCGATTTGAAGTTATCTTTCCTTCACAGGTGAGTGTTGGATTGATGTTCTTCGTAGTGTAGAAGCTTGAGGATTGAGAATGTTTGATTTTCTAATAATTGCTTGAACGTTGTTTGTTGGTCTATAACTTCAGGTCACTCTCATATATGTCTTGTGTCATATATATCTTTTTCTCAAATAAAAATCCTCGGCCTTTTATAGTGAACTTTCAAAAATTTGCCCGTTGAAGAGATAGACTTATTTTTGAAAGTCACTTGCGATCGTTGGCTTGTCTTGTTGCGATCCTTGGAATTGCCATTTCCTCGTATGAATTGTTCTTTCACCTTTTCGAGTTCGACACGGTGTAGTGCTTCCCATTGGTTCATTTCATTTGCACGCTCGGGACCGAGCACTCCAAGAAAGGTGGTATGGAGATATTACTTGTTTAAGTAATTCTCTTGATTTCGTGCAACGGATCTTTTCTGATTATCTCGACATTTGACCGCATTTCTTTGCTTTCCCAGGTGACTTAGAGTCGCCTTCCAATCATTGAATGACTCTTCCTGTCACTTCAACTTGAGACTTGGCTTTTCTTGAGTTGACTTGACTGATACTCCACCACCGCATCTCATTTGTTTCTTTAGTAGAGTTCCCGTCTCTCTTTTTTGCCATACTCAAATTTGTCTTGCAATGAGTCTTCCTTCTAGTCTTCAGTTGTCTTCTTGCATGTTAGGTCGTAGTCGACTTAACTCACTTGGCCACTCTAATTTTTACAATGCATTTTACAACAAAAATTGGGGTGCCAACTTTCTATTCTAAGTTTTACATGGTATTCATCAAAATCTAAACAATAAAATTCCTAACAATTTCCCCTTTTTGATGATGCCAAAACTTAAACCATTCAAAAATGCAAACATCAAAGATACATACGAGATAGTGTATTGACATAGAATGTATGCGTTAATCAATTCTTTTATTGATCATATCATTCTTGTTCTTTTACACAATCTGCTGTTTACAAGGTGTATCGTCAGTACATATTTGCTCGCGAGAAAAATAAAGAATTTATAGCTTTATTATTAAGACTTACATTGTATGTATTTACATAGTGAAATACACGAAGGGTTGGACAACAACACTTCATCTCCTTCATCTCTCCTTCTTTCATCTTGTTCAAAGATCTTCTTTTCTCTTCTTCTTTTTTCGTCGTCACCGCTTCTTTTTTCTTTTCATATGCCTTTCGGGCAAAGCTTCATCTCTTCTTATTATTTCTGTCTTTTCCTCCCATAGCTGAGTTTGTCTCTTGTTTTCTTCTTCTAATCTTTTTGCATACTCGGCGTTACTTTTAGCCACTTGCAAATTTGCCACTTGGTCAAGCCCAACCAAAGAGATCCCTCCTTTCTTTCCCGGATCTACGTATTCAATATTCTTGGGCGAGAGCCCAGGTCCGAAAGCTTCTTCCTCCACCACCGCTTCTTCCTCTACCTGGGTGTGTATTGTCTGGGGTCTTCTTTCCTTTCGGTGAGTGACCGGGCGGAGTGTGACAGAGTGATCGCCAAGAGTGGTCGTCGCTGTCGCCTTCTTCACATAACGTGAGACCCTTTTCCCAAGACAAGTCCCAAGCTTGAGCCATGACATATTTGCAAAGTATCCTTCGATTCGAGCGTTTTAAATTCATCAATCGATCGTGGCTCGTCTCCGACATCCGAAATGGCATAAGTGTCTCTGTCTCTTGGAATGCCTCCATGTTCTTTCAAGATGTTCATAACTCGGGCATCCATTCTTCCTTCCACTTCCTTCATCCCCGCTTCAATTGTTTTTCTCTTTTCACCATAGATACAACAGAGTGTTGGAGTGGCGAGTCACGAGGAGTTTGTTGCCGATAATGTCATTTGTGACAGACCTGTTGAGGGGTTTGTGCAATCATCAAGGTCATATCTTTTGATCCTTCCCCCTCAGATTTTCCTTTCTTCGTTTTAACACTTCCTCACGGTGATTTTCCCTTCGCACCGCTTCCTTCCTTTTCAACTTCGATCCCCTCATGCGCTTTTTTGGTATTCCTCTTCCCCTTTTTGGCATCATCAAAGGAGAGAGGAACGCCGGAAATAGACTTGCAAGCGGGAAGTCGAGCCTGGCGATAGTTGAGTTTTGTCTCGAGTCTGCTGCAGAGTATGCAACACGAAATTGAGGATCGAGTAGCGTTGGACTCTGCTTTGAAATCAGCTTCATCTCGGCCATGAGAAGGCTGAATTTTGTATTCATGGTCTCTTCCAAACGCCGTAGATCACTCTTGTTTTGCTCACGAGCAGCTTAACCTCGGCAATGTGAGCTTCATGCATGTGTTCAATATGTTCTCTCGCCTTCGTTTTGCATCAAAGCATTTTCACTCTCCACACTAGCGACTTGTTGAACAATGTCCGAAGTATCTCACTTGTTCCACACGCATTGTTTCTTCTTTGTTGCCACCATTCCCCGATCCGGATTGTTATGCCTCTTAAATCAAGAGTGAGATTGGCATCTCTGTTGTCCGGGCCGCATATCCATAGAGGCTCGATGCCTCTCCATCCGTTCAATCTCGGCCGAATAATGCCTTGAACACTTCGGCGGACTTGGTGATTCTTCCATGTGCGGTGATGGCCATGCGCGTCAAAATCATAATCATTTGGAACAATGGTGCCCGATTGAAAAACGGAGCGGTCCGTGGTAGCGTGCTTGTTCGCTTTTTTCGACTCTTCATGGAGTTAGTATCTCGCAGAGAAAAAGGAAAAGATTCTACAAAGGATTCATCACCCCAATCGGGATCCTGTTCGATGATGAGCGGTGCGCGTGAAGTTCTTTTGGGAATCGATCCTGCTGCAGCCTTGAGGAGCTTGCGCAGTGGACTCGGTTCACTGGGTTTTGTTGTGAAGTGGTCCCGGTTTTTGAGCCTCAATTTGTCTCAAGCTTCGTTGGTCTCGGTGATTTTTCCAATTAGTAGACCGGTCCTCGCCTTATCAAGATGGCGTCGTCGGACGATGATGAGATTTCCATTGGTGGCTCATCATCAAAATTAAAGGTTTGACGAGTAGTCTTGGGATCGACTTGCTCGTGCTTGGAACATCCGGTGAGTCTTTTGGATGCATCACGGGGGATGACTCTTTTCTTCTTCACTTTCGCCCGATCCCGAAGGTTACATCGGGATTATCCTCGGGAATCATGAAGTGCGCTTATCTCTTCTTGTTAGTCCAGTGGCTACGATAATCTAGAGGGGGTGAATAGATTATCTCGGTTTTTGATTTTGCCCTCTTTTTCGGAAAAGTCAAACAAAGACGAGAATGTAAATGCGAAAATAAAACAACACTCGTCGATTTAAAGAGGTTCAACCCACCTAGGGCCTAATCCTCTACCACCCCAGTATATCCGGGATGGATTTCAAAAGAAAAAAAGATTTTATTAATTTACCAAAAATTAATACAACACCTTGAGGATTACCACAACCTCTTACACCACCTTGAGGATTACCACAATCCTCTTACAACACCTTGAGGATTACCACAATCCTCTTACAACACCTTTGAAGATTACCACAATCTTCAAACACCTATCACCTAGATCACCCAAGTGTATTCTTACCACAAGAATACTCACAAGGATGTCTTGTGTTGAATGATGACCAAAATCAAAATTACAACTCAATAATGATTGATACAATATGAGTACAAGTGTAATCAAGAATTGAAAGCCTAGACCTCAAATTTGTGCAAGTGAAAGTGCTTAGGCTTAATACAACAAGATATATGAAAGTGTTTGCTCAATTGCTCTTTGCTTGTATATTGTGTGTTGTTCTTGTTGCTTGAATGAAGCCTCTATTTATAGGAGAGGTCTTGGCTTTGATTTCAGGACATTGGCTCCTCCTTGGGGAGTGATTTCTTTGCAAAAGAAACCATTTAAAATCATCAATATAGTCTGTTAGAAATCAATCCCACAAAATAGGGAAAAAGTTCAAAACGCAAGCGGATAGTTTCTTTGTCAAACATGGGGTTCGACCGGTCGCGAGAGAGATAAGATTGAAATTGAATTCTCGCGAATTTTTACACAGGGGGACCGGTCGAAGGGGAAGTGCGACCGGTCGCCTTAGTCATGGACTGGTTTGCCGCCAGCGTTTTTTTTAAAAACAGAGAAGTCCGGAACAAAATCCAACTTTGCAAGTGTGTCGCCCGCACGGCCGACCGGCCGACCACACCGGCCGCCCACCTGGTCGACGGCCGCTCGCCCTTTTTTTCTAACGTCCCATTTTCTGTTTCAAAACTCAACTCAGTGTACGGGTTGCCCTAGGGACCGGTCGAGCCTGAAACAAAAGTGTTGTCCAATTTTAAATCGAATATTAACTTCAAGAAATACTCAGAAAAATAGTAAAAACATTTTAGATCGATCGGAAGTGTTGGGACAACATTTAGGGACATTGTTTTGGTATAAAAACTCATTTGAACAAAATCATCAAAATCATGATAAAAACATTTATCTAACAAACTCCCCCTTTTGATGATTATAAACCAAAACAATTTTCAAGAGGACGATTTGAAAAACAAAATAATTTTTCCGGTTTATGAGTAAACTATCCGTTTAAAAACATTTTTCAAAATCTCCCCCTATCAACAAGCACATTAAGAAGAAATATTGCATAAGCTAGAAGACAAGCTTTTACAAAATAAACAACAACTCCATGAGCTAAGCTCCCCCTGCCACAAATACTAATTATCCATGCAAACAAGTTCATAAAACAATCATTGGATCGAGTTTTCTTCACAACTTATGGCCTTAATAAGCCATAGCTTGTAGCTTCTATCATGAGCTTTTATTAGCTTCTTTGAGCTAACGAGCCAATTTCTGTTTCTCCCCCTTTGGAATCATCAAAAAGAATGTTAGGATGATAGAAACATCATAGAAAGTATATCAAAGTGCGCCAAAGAAATGGTTTATCAACCATTGAGCAATTTAGGCTTAAAAACCAAGGAAAATGGGAGAAATGTATCATGAAGAGTTCATACGCTCGTTTTATTTCCCAAAACATGATCTCAATGAGTATAGAAGACTTTTGGAAGCGAGAGAATCATGTAGAGGTTGAAATTTTCATAGAAACATTTCATCGAACACATTGTGGGCGTGAAAAATAAAAAGAGTTGTATATAGCCCTTGTAAATGATCCAAGCCAAAAAAATTCATCACCAATCCACATCAAACATCATACAATACAACATAATAACTAATCTCAACAAGATCATAAGCAAAAAATTATCAAGAAATATACAAGAAAGCCATAAACTCGAGGTTCAACCCGATTGAACAAAGTAAGGAAAATTCTTACCATTTGATCGGAAAAGATGAGCAATGATGATGATAAACATGCTATATAAGGTCCAAGATATGAATGGAATGCATGAAAATCAATTTTGAGTGACAATAGTGTGCATTTGGCAAAGGGGACGAAAAATGGCAAAAAAAAATGAAACTGTCAAATGCTGAAGACAGAACGAACTTAAACCAAAATTTAGCCTAGGGCGACCGGTCGTGGTTGAGGGCGACCGGTCGACGTTGAGGGCGACCTAGGTTGCCCTCAACCTCTTCAAATTTTGATCTGTCAAATTTTTCAAAATCCGAATTTTCAACCAAAAATCCGATTTTTCGCCCCTAAGTTTTAAAACATGCAAAATGCAAACGTAGACTTCATTCAATATGCATTATGCCTAACCGAGCTCGTATTGACACAAAAGTCTCGGAAGTTAGCGGTTTTGTAAAAATGTCCGCTAATTGATCTTGAGATGGCACAAACGATATCTCAATTTTTCGTTTTGAAACACAATCCCTTAGAAAATGATGTCGAATCTCAATATGTTTAGATACGAGTTATGATGAACCGGGTTTTGAGCAATATTTATAGCGGATATATTATCACAAAAGATAGGTATGCGTTTTCAAAAAGAGCATTTGTAATCCGCTAAGGTTTGTTTCATCCAAAGAAGTTGAGTACAACAAAATGCGGCGGAAATATATTCGGCCGGCCGTTGAAAGAGAAACACGTTTTGCTTCTTTGAAAACCAAGAAAACCAGGCAATCGCCTAAAAATTGACATGATCCGAAGTACTTTTCCGATCATCAATATTACCCGCATAGTCCGAATCACTATAACCTTTAAGAGAAAAATTTCATTCTTTGGATAAAATAAACCATATTGAATAGTGCCTTTCAAATATCGAAAAATCCGTTTAACGACACTCATATGAGATTCTTTTGGATTGCTTTGAAAACGAGCACATAGGCATACGACATGAAGAATGTCAGGTCTACTAGCGGTTAAATAAAGTAAACTACCAATCATACTCGATACTTGGATTCATCAACCGTCTTGCCTTTTTCATCTTTGTCAATTTTGACATTGGTTGCCATAGTGAGTCGAGACGGTTCTTCCTTCTTCAATGCCGAACTTCTTCAAAAGTTCTTTTGTATACTTTGATTGCGAAATATAAATACCTTCTTGGCATTGCTTAATTTGAAGTCCAAGGAAGAAGTTTAGCTCCCCATCATACTCATCTCAAATTCACCTTGCATTAACTTGGAGAATTTCTTGCACAAAGATTCATCAAGAGCACCAAAGATAATATCATCAACATAAATTTGCACAAGTAAACAATCTTGCCCTTTTTCAAAAACAAAGAGTGTAGTATCAACTTTACCTCTTGTAAAACCATTTTGCAAAAGAAAAGAGCTAAGTCTATCATACCATGCACGGGGTGCTTGTTTTAAACCATACAAAGCCTTTTAAGTTTATAAACATCATTAGGCCTAGAAAAATTTTCAAACCCGGAGGAGGTTGTTTTACATAGACTTCTTCTTGAATAATACCATTTAAGAAAGCGGATTTAACATCCATTTGGTAAAGTTTGAAATTTTTGAAACAAGAATAGGCAAGTAAAATACGAATAGCTTCTAAACGTGCTACGGGTGCAAAAGTTTCATCATAGTCAATACCTTCTTCTTGACAATACCCTTGAGCTACTAACCTTGCCTTATTTCGAATAATGTTGCCTTGATCATCAAGTTTGTTCCGGAATACCCATTTTGTACCGATAATTGTTTGAGATGGAGGACAAGGTACTAATTCCCATACATCATTTCTTTCAAATTGATTCAACTCTCTTGCATTTCCAAAACCAATCTTCATCCTCAATAGCTTCCTTAGCATTTCTAGGCTCTTTTTGAGATATAAGAGCTTTTTCGGCAAAATTCCTTCGAGTCATTACTTTATCAAGGGGATCACCAATAATAAGATCTTTTGGGTGATCTCCTTAAATTTCAATGCTACGGGAAGATTCAAGTATCACCCCTATCTTCTTGAGGAACATTTGAACTTGAAGGTTGATCATATGAAATAGAAGGTTTATCATTATGAGCATCACTTTGAACAATAGGTTCAACAATATCCTCTTCATCACTATCGTCATTGGGTATTCTTTCAACACCCGAGGCTTCATTAAATTTGACATGAATAGATTCTTCAACAACCATGCTAGTCTTGTTGTAAACCCGATATGCTTTGCTCTTGGTTGAATACCCCATAAATATTCCTTCATCGGCCTTAGGATCAAGTTTGTCCAATTGATCCTTAGTATTCAAAATAAAGCACTTACATCCAAATATTTTGAAATGACTAATATTTGGAGTTCTTCCTTTCCAAAGCTCATATGGAGTTTTATTCATTTTAGAGACGAATATAAACTCGATTAATGACATAGCAAGCGGTACTTACGCTTCGCCCAAAAATATTTTGGAAGAGAAAATTCATTGAGCATGGACCGACTCATTTCTTGTAGCGTTCGATTCTTCCTTTTTCGGCTACACCATTTTGTTGAGGTGTCCTTGGAGCCGAAAAATTGTGTGTATATCCCTTGGTTTCACAAAAGATTCTAAACTCACCGTCAAATTCTCCGCCTCGATCACTTCGAATAGTTTTAATAGTATCTTCCTTTTCATTCTCAATGCGTCTACACAACTTAACAAACTCATTAACGGCGTCGCTTTTATTTGCAAGAAAAAGAGCCCAAGTGTATCTAGAAAAATCATCGACAATGACGAAAGTGTAATGTTTTCCACTTAGACTAGCCGTACCAATATCCCCATACAAATCAAGGTGAAGCAATTGTAGGGGTTTGGTAGTGGAAATTTCATTTTTGGGCTTAAAACTACTCTTAACTAATTTGTTCTTTTGACAAAGTGTCACATAAGCCAAGATTTTCAAAATTCAATTTGGGTAGTCCTTTTACATGTTGGTTTTTGTAAATATTTTTCAAATTCTTGTATCCAACATGTCCGAAGTCGCCTATGCCATAAACTCGTTAAATCATTATTGGCGACAAGACACGAAACATTTGACTAACCAAATCACTAGTACAAATTTTGTAAAGATTGCCTTTTCTATTTGCTTCACAAATAATATTACCATTTTTAAGAATAAGGCATTTTTCTTTATTAAAAGAAACATCATAATTTGAATCACAAAGTTGGCTAACACTTATCAAATTAAACTTAAGCCCTTCTACTAAAAGAACATTACAAAGAGAGAAAGAAGAGTTACCAATTTCTCCATTTCCAAGAATTTTTCCTTTGCCATTGCCGAACATGACCATACCCTCTTCTTGGAGCTTGATGTTGGTAAAAGCTCTCTCCTCCCGGTCATATGGCGTGAACATCCGCTGTCCACGAGCCATTTCGAATCCTCCATGGTTGTTATAGCCCCTATTACCTACAAAAGCATTTCTTTTAGGTACCCTATAATTTTGGGGTCCATGGGGTTAGTTTTGAGACCTTTGGGTCTCCAAATATAACTAGAGCTATTTCTCAATTTGCAATTATTAGCCTAATGTCCAATTTTGCCACAATAAAAACAAGTAGGAGTATGAGAGCTACTAGCACGTATGAAAGTCGGACCTTGGTTATTTTTCTTAAAGACTTTTTGAAATGGTTTGTAACCAAGTCCTTGTTTTGAATGCTCACCTCTTTGTGCATCTAAAATTTTTGTGACTTTATCCGTACTTATGTTGAAACGATGCACGTCATTTTTCAAACATTCAATATCTTTTGTGAGCGATTCCTTTTCGGTTTCAAGAGAATGAATTCTAGTAAGAGTAAGAGCATGAGCTTTGTCTAAGGATTCATAAGAGGTAAATAATTTTTCCTTTTCAACCTTAATCTCCTTATGCTCCTTTTTCAAATTTTTGTATTTAACGATTAAATTTTGAAACTCAATTTGCAATTCATCAAAATCACATTGCAAGTCATCAACTATGGAGGAAGTAGAAGAATTTGAGTGTACCTCATTGTTTTCATCGTCTATAGCCATGAGACCGTGTTCGGTTTCTCCTTCCTCATCGGTTGTTTCGAGTAGTTCATCCCATGTTTTGACTTCCGCATTTAGAGCCTTCTTTTTTGTGAAAGGCTTCCTTTTCTTTTGCTCCTCTTCATCGAGCTTTGGGCAATCGGCAATGAAGTGCCCGGTTTTCCGATTTAAAGCAAGCATTATCTCTTGGTTTTCTTGCTTTATTTTTATTCACAAATTTTGCAAATTTTCGAACAAGTGCGGCCGTCTCCTCATCATCATCATCATTATCATAGTATGCATTATTAGAAGAAGAAGCAAGACCTTTAGGAATAATTTGCATACCCGATTGATTTGTGGATGGTTTGGAATTTTTCCTCTCCTTGAGATAGACTTCATAGATGAGTAGGTTTCAATAAGCTCATCAAACTTGAGTGTCTCAAGATTTTGTGCCTCCGTGATTGCCGTTACTTTTTCGGACCATGAGCGGGAAGTGCATTTAGTACCTTGGTCACCTTGTCTTCTTCGGAGATGACTTTGCCGAGGGCCACAAGAGGATTGACAATATTGTCAAACCTTTCTACCATTTTGGAGATGCTTTCGCCATCATACATGTTAAAGTTTTCAAAGTCTTTAACAAGCATGGTCTTTCTTGCTTGCTTGACTTTCTTAGTCCCTTCATAGATTGTCTCCAATTTTTCCCAAACCTCATGTGCCGACCTTATGCCTCTTATGCGATTGTACTCGGTGGCGGTAAGAGAACAATGCAAAATATTTAAGGCCTTACCGTTTAGAGAAAAAGCCTTCTTGTCATTTTCATCAAACTCCTTGAAAGGTTTAGGAGCCAAGGTGCCATCCTCCGATTTATTTGTTGGTTGATCAACTCCTTCAATGACCACATTCAAATGTCGAACCCGCACCCTTGAGGAAGACTCCATACGGTCTTTCCAAAATGCGTAGTTGTTGGCGTCGAATAGTGGTGGCTTATTGGTAGAGGCGCCGGTGGTGAGATGAGCATCATTTGTAGCCATGGATCTTTCCTCTTTACTCGGAACGAGCTAGCCAAAGAGTTTGGCTCTGATACCACTTGTTAGTCCAGTGGCTACGATAATCTAGAGGGGGTGAATAGATTATCTCGGTTTTTCGATTTTGCCCTCTTTTTCGGAAAAGTCAAACAAAGACGAGAATGTAAATGCGAAAATAAAACAACACTCGTCGATTTAAAGAGGTTCAACCCACCTAGTGGCCTAATCCTCTACCACCCCAAAGATATTCGGGATGGATTTCAAAAGAAAAAAGATTTTATTAATTTACCAAAAATTAATACAACACCTTGAGGATTACCACAACCCTCTTACACCACCTTGAGGATTACCACAATCCTCTTACAACACCTTGAGGATTACCACAATCCTCTTACAACACCTTTGAAGATTACCACAATCTTCAAACACCTATCACCTAGATCACCCAAGTGTATTCTTACCACAAGAATACTCACAAGGATGTCTTGTGTTGAATGATGACCAAAATCAAAATTACAACTCAATAATGATTGATACAATATGAGTACAAGTGTAATCAAGAATTGAAAGCCTAGACCTCAAATTTGTGCAAGTGAAAGTGCTTAGGCTTAATACAACAAGATATATGAAAGTGTTTGCTCAATTGCTCTTTGCTTGTATATTGTTTGTTGTTCTTGTTGCTTGAATGAAGCCTCTATTTATAGGAGAGGTCTTGGCTTTGATTTCCAGACATTGGCTCCTCCTTGGGGAGTGATTTGCTGCAAAGAAACCATTTAAAATCATCAATATACCTGTTAGAAATCAATCCCACAAAATAGGGAAAAGTCAAAACGCAACGGATAGTTTGTCATTGTCAAACATAGGGTTCGACCGTCGCAAGCAGAGATAAGATTGAAATTGAATTCTCGCGAATTTTTACACGGAGGACGGTCGAAGGGAGTGCGACGTGGCCGCCTTCTTAGTCTGTGACCGGTTGCCTCGCGTTTTTATTTAAAAGAGAAGTCGGAACAAAATCCAACTTGCAGTGCTAGTCGTCGCCGGTCGACCGGCCGACCACACCGGTCGCCCACTGGTCGATGGCCGCTCGCCCTTTTTTTCTAACGCCCCATTTTCTGTTTCAAAACTCAACTCAGTGCGGGTTGTTCTATAGGGCGACCGGTCGACTGAAACAAAAGTGTTGTCCAATTTTAAATCGAATATTAACTTCAAGAAATACTCAGAAAAATAGTAAAAACATTTTAGATCGATCGGAAGTGTTGGGACAACATTAGGGACATTGTTTTGGTATAAAAACTCATTTGAACAAAATCATCAAAATCATTATAAAAACATTTATCTAACACTTCTCGGATGGGTCGATGATAGCGGGGAGGGATGTTCTCTACTTGACCTCTTTACCCAGGAAGTCTCAACCTCCGTGGGCCTTCGCACTCCTCCAGGCGGTCTCTCCGCAGCGAGGCCTTGGTCCTCCCTTTCGGATGTCACATTTGTCTTAGGGTCTTTCGTGGTGGCATCCATTGGAGTCTCAACCCATGGATTGCACTTTCATCGCCCAGTGTTAACTCCTGGTCTGTTCCTTCCGCGTGCCTCGACCGCATCGCAGCCGTCATTATTAGCCTTCGTGAGTAGTTTGGCACTCACCGAGAGATCTCAATCGTCTCGAGCCGTTGATGGCAACTTGTTGTTCTTCTTGTGTTTGTAATTTCTCTCCTTCGCCTCCTTGATTCGTTGTGGAGTCATCGGCAAAGATCCTCCGACCTTGCTACGGTGGAGGAGTTTCCCCCGGGCGCACGGTGAGTGACTTGGAATGGGGTTACCCGTCTCCAGGCTCCCTACATTTCGATTGAATGTTCACCGCCAAAGTTGGGGCGGTGGTAAAACACCTTCAATAGGGGTTGGCTCGATTGGGGTCCCCACTATCCCGCTTTCATCGCCAGGTCCTTATCGCTTCTTCTCCGAGTGAGTGGGAAGTGGTGGCAAAAGAACAACAGATGGCGATTTGCTTGAACCACTCCCATTGGATCAATTTCACCGTGTTCGGAGGACTCTCCTGGTCCCTCCATCCATCTTTGCTCGTGAAGGATTCTTGATTCGTGCAATGCTTCTTTGCATTTGCAACTCTTACCGGCGCGGCAAAGATTTTCCGGATCCTCATCACTATCGGAGAAGACATCAAGGAGAGGATGTGTGTGTTCGTGGTGCCGGGAGATAGGGGATGATGTTGGCCTTCTCACGTGCCTCGGCCTCGGCCTAGCTTTTCTCTCTCCTTTTCCTTGAAGATCTGCGCAGGATGTCCGAGCGATTGTCTTCATCCATCTTTGGGAGTACAAGTGGTCGATCCCAAGGAAGCTCACAGATTCTCTTCTTCTTCTATGAACTCGGCCGTTGGAACTGTTCCTTGACTTACTCAACTTCCATTTCTTCCACTCACGCAGACGATTTTGGATGTCCGGGTAAGGTGGAGATAGGATCATTACATCACTATCCGCCTAGCAGTTCTTTTTCAGGTTTGTGTGAACTACAGTTTGTGTCTTTGGTTGCCTCTCACGACGCCTTCAAAGCAGACTTGGTAATGTTTCATCAACTACATCTCAAGACTCTACTTCTCCAGCAGTCTCCAGATGTCTGCTCTCTAGCCGAGTGGCTAACTCATTGGTTTCTCCAACTCGGAGCGCTTGATAATTCGTCTTCGTCTCCTAGTTTGTACCGTAGAGGATTTCTCGGTTCGAGACGGTGTCCTCTCGAGTCTTGGGGCAGGGGCGTCTTTGGTGTCCTTTTCGAGGAGCAGGCCATCGTGGGCTTCTCGGTTCTCTCTTTTGACGACGGAGAAGGTATTTGTGAGTCCTTCTCGACCGCCGCGAGGGGGAGACACGGCCTTTGGGCGGGTGACTCTGCTGCAGGGCGGAGCATGTTTGGTTTTCTTTCTTTGCAGGGGCGTGATCTTCTTAGCACCGCAGGGCGCCTTTTTGGTTGGAGAGGAAACCGTGTATCTTCTGGTCAGTGATTCCCCTCACTTGTGTCGCCTCTCTTGGCGTAAGCTCTCTTCGTGCGCCTGAGAGAGATTTGCTCGAACATCCTCTTGTTAACATGGAATGCTTTCCCATGTCTAAGAGGGACTCCTTTCACACCTCCATCATCGGCCAATCACTAGGCCATATCCTAGGGATCCTCCAAATGTGCCATCTTCCTGAAGGATTTGTTCCCACGTTCGGGCAGAGTCCACTGTAGACAAACTCAAATTTGATTTATCTTCTTTTCTCGCGATGATTGCGGCCATTACAACTTTGCCTTTGTGATTGGTCAAAGTCGCCAAATTTGATGTTGATACATTTGGCAACTATGTCCAATGACTTGTGATAATCCTCCTTGATCTCTTGTTTGTTGTGTATACTATTTTATCAAAGACAAATCGGGCTTGGCTATTTCTTTCCAAGCATCACCAAGTTTACATAACCGTTAATCTCGATGCTCCTCTTTGGTAGTGAGCAATGTTCGGCCAAATCCTTGGCGAGAGATAGTCACCGCTTCCCGTGAAGCAGATGACTTTATTCTTCATCGTGAATCTCGGCATTCACGTAGGGTGTGCGACCTCCTCCACATATGTCATCGGATATTCTAACGCCAGGAACGGTTTCAAATTACCAGGACGTTTCCAACTTTTCAACGATTTTCTTCACTAGGGTGTCGTCGGACCCTGTTTCACCATTCCGTCGAAATCCACCGTAGAGCCGGTGTGGATTTGCTTTCCTAACTTGGTAAAGTCATAAGTTGGTGCCATTTTTCAGGATTATATCAAGAAAAACTCATAAATTGATTTGAAGATAGATAGGGTTTGAGAGAATTATTGCTTTTGCTTTTGAGAGAAAGAAATGAGCAGTTTTAGAAGTGTGAGAGAGAAACGGATGAAAATGGTTTAAATATGGTTTATGAGAAAAGGCGTGCGGGTGGTTTTGAAATGTGATCGAAATCAACGGCTTAGATTTTGCACGCCTATTTAGCATTTAATGTCTCGTATTTAATGCGGCAAGATTTATATCCAATCATAAGCTTGGTGTGCGGCTTTATGTCTGTACACACATCATCATTATCCGACGTATTCCTTAAAACATTCCCGCTTAGTCAAACGATTTTGCGTTTTTGTCACTTTGCTCATAAGTGACTCAAACTTATCCCTTAGCCGATTTAACTCTACTTCTCACAGATTCTCTTGGTGACTCGGCTATCGGTGACTCGGTGTAGTCTTCTTTCCGTCTGGTGATTTACTTAATGATTTGTGAGTTGACTCTTTTCCTTTTTGTGTTCCATTTCTTTTCTTTGATTTTTAAGTGTCATTTCGGCTCAATTAACCCTAACTCATGTTTGAGTTCTTCAAATCTTGACTCACATAATGGTTTTGTGAAGATGTCACCAATTGTTTATCGGTTGAGATATATTCAAGATGATATCCTTCTTTTCAACATGGTCTCTTATGAAGTGATATCGACATCGATATGCTTTGTTCTTGAATGCAACACAGGATTTTGAGTAATGGCAATTGCACTTGTGTTATCACACATGATTGGAATTTCTTTTCCTCAACTTCATAGTCTCTCATTTCTTTGTCTCATCCATAGGACTTGGGCAACAATTTTGCCCGCAGCCTATGTATTCTCGTAGTAGAGGTGGCTATTGAATTTTGCTTCTTGCTAAACCAGAAATCAGCCTGTTTCAAAGCATTTGACATGTGCCTGAAGTGCTCTTCTGTCCCACTGCATCCAAAGATAGTCGAATCAATAGCCAATTAGCTTGAATCCACCTTCCTTTGGATACCATAGGCCTACTTTGGCTTCCTTTCAAGTATCTCAATATTCTCTTAGTTTCTTTGTCATATGGCTCTCTTTTGGAGCAGATTGAAATCTTGCACATACACCTACAAAGCAAAGGTGATGTCCGGCCTACTTGCCGTGAAATAGAGCAGTTCGATAAGTGCTGATCTTGTTTGATCTACAAAGGCTTGCCATCCGCATCCATATCCATTTTGGTGATGTGTTCATTGGTATTTTTGAAGACTTCTCCTCCATACCAAACTTCTTCATTAAATCTCTGGTGTATTTTGTTTGACTTATGAAGGTTCCATCCTTCAAATTGTTTCACTTGGAGTCCAAGGAAGAATGTCACTCTCCCATCATGCTCATTTCAAATTTACTTTGCATGAGGTTTGAAAACTTTTCACATGACTCTTTGTTTGTGGATCCAAAGTTGATGTCATCCACATATATTTGAACAAGCAATATACTCTTTTTTGTCTTGAATTAAAAAGTGTTCTATCTACTTTTCCTTTTGTGAATCCATTTTCGGTTAGGAATTGTGACAAAGTATCATACCATGCCTGGGTGCCTGTTTCAATCCATATAGAGCTTTCTTGAGTTTGTATACCTTATCTCCAAGAGTCTTCCGCTCAAATCCGGAGGTTGTTCAACATACACTTCTTCTTCCAATAAACCATTTAGAAATGCACTTTTTACATCCATCGATATACAAAGTGAAATCCTTGTGAGTCGCATAGGCAAGAAACATCCTTATAGCTTCCAATCTTGCTACGGGGGCAAATGTTTCATCAAAATCTATCCCTTCTTCTTGGCAATATCCTTTGGCTACTAGTCTTGCTTTGTTTCTTACCACGTAACCTTCCTCGTTCATCTTATTTCAACACCCATTTGGTACCAATAACATTTTGATGTATGGGTCTTTGCACTAATTCCCATACTTTATTTCTTTCAAAGCGATTGACTCTTCTTGCATAGCTTGAATCAATGTGTGTCGTCAAGGCTTGTGACACGTCTTTGGGCTCTATTTGTGAGATGAAGCATGTGAACATGGCTTCTTGTTGAGTTCGGATCTTGTTTTGACACCTTCTTATATCTCCAATGACAAGTTCGGTGGATGATTTCTCGGCCATCTTACATCGAGTTGGAGTAAGTTAGTTGGATTGATCGACTTGCGGTTGTGTTTTTGTGGTCACTCTCTCGTAATCACTTAGTTGCAAATTTTCCATTTTGTTTTTGAGATTCACTATCTCATCTTCTTCGAATTGATAATTCCGACTGACTTGACTTGACATAGGGACTCTTCGTATGGTTGGATGATTCGAACTTATCGGTGACTCTTCAATGTCTTCTCCATTTACATTTGGCTCATCGAATACTACATGAATGGATTCTTCGTAACCATTGTTCTTGTGTTGAGTATCCAGTAGGCCTTCGCTTTCACCGGTGAGTATCCTAAGAAGATACCTTCATCGACTTTAGCATCAAAAACCTTTAGGTTATCTTTGCCATTGTTGTGGATGAAGCATTTACATCCAAATATTCAAATATGCAACATTTGGTTTTCTTCGATCCCGATCTCATAGGGAGTCTTTGTCAATTTTGTCTATTTATCATACATCTTTTGGGTGTAGCAAGTGTCGTGTTGATTGCTTCAGCCCAAAATATTTTTGGTAATCCCTTGACTAACATGGTCTTCTTCGCTTATTTTGAGGGTTCATTCCTTCTTCTCCGCAACTCCATTCTTTGTGGAGTTCTTGCTGTGATAGTTCATGACCAATACCATTTTCAACACAATCTTTGAGTTATTATTCCATTGACAAATTGGTTCCTCCGATCTTATTTTGATAATGGTTTGACTCTTCTTCGTTTTGAATCCTCTTCATCACCGTGTGGTAGTTTTTGTAGAGTTTTTTTCTTCTTACACATGAATATTGTCCATGTGTATCTTGAGTAGTCATCTCTACCACCAAGGTGTATTTCTTTCCACTTTGTTTGGTTCCCTTTGGGCCAAATAGATCCATATGGCGATGCAATATTCTTGTTGAGGATGGGCATGTCTTTTCTTTGAATGACGACTTGATTTGTTTTCCCTTCGACATGCGTCACATATACTCTCCTTTTTGTATACCGAAGTCCGGTAGTCCTTCCACAAGATGCCTTCTTGCCGAACTTGTTAATTGTTTTGAAATTAAGGTGACTCGGCTTTTTTGTGCCACGGCCTTGACTTGATTAATTGCGCTCTTTGCTAGTAAGAGTGCATCGGGAGTTGCGATTGACCAATCCACTACATACATATTTTTTCGTCTACATCCTTGGCAAAAGACAACTTCATTTGATTCAATATCTTTGATTTGGCATATACCCATGTTGAATCCAACATTGTAGCCCTTGTCACGAGTTGGTGATGCTCGATAAGTTGAAGTTGAGTCCTTCAACATATGCAACATCCGTGATTTCTAATCCATTCCTCTTGATGGATCCAATGCCTCTTATTTCACCAGAGCTTCATTTCCTCCAAATATGACTTTTGCTCCTTTAACTTCCTTGAATTTTGATGATTTTTCTTATTTTTGTCATATGTCCGGAAACGACCCATCGCCCATGTACCAGGTTCCTTGGCACTCACTTTCCTTGAACCTCGCAATCAAGGAAATTAAGTTTTAGGTACCCATACTTATGCAGGTCCCGAGGGGTTAGAATTGTAAGATGATCCAACCAACCTATAGCCAAATGATTTGACTACAAGGGGTTGCCATCTATCGATGCCATAATCATAATTAATCCTGGCAAATTGCTTGGGAATTCTAGGTTCATACAACTGTCTCTTTTGTCTGTATGCTACTGCATATGTGTTTTAGCAATTGCGCTTCCTTGGGTAATTGTGGTGTCTTTGAGTGTAGTGCCTAGTGCATATGTGTCTTTGATGAAAGCTATTATGCTTTTGGAATGGCCTTTTTGAGTTCTAGGCCTTTGCCATTTGGGCTTATATTCCATAAGTCTATCTTTGATAGTTCACATTATTCCAATCGGCTTGGCTTGGATATTTTCTACCATTCCCATCATATGTATTTCTTTTATGGATTTTAAGGGTTTTGGTAGCTCTGCTTCTTCTTTCTGAGTATTTTGTTTGGAGTTTGAGGGAATCATTTGAATCTCTTCTCATTTGTCCTTTCAAAGACACTCAGTCCAGTTGTTTTCCTTTTCCTTTATAACCAAGGATTTGCTTGTTATTGTGCTTTGGAGTGAATGTGTGCAACATTTAGAGTTTTGGATCTTTCAGACTCTTCATGGCTTGAAGATCCTTTTTCCAAAAATTACTTTTGAGGTTTGACATAGCACGAGAGGAATTAAATCCTAAGCCTGTCTTGTCTCCACATTCTCTTTGACTCATAATAAGATCATCCAATGATTTAGATGCCTTAGTGAATGAGGCGATAACATTCTTGAGGTCATTCTCCTCTTTTCTATAGCGGCAATTTCGCTATTAATTTAGCATTTTCACCTTTAAACTTTCATTCTCATCGGCTATTTGACTTAGAGTACTCGGCTCCTTAGTCGCCTTTGAGTTTTGACTTTTGAGTAGTCGTTTTTCCTCATTCAATAGTGTGTGTGAGGATTTAATGTGTTCAAAATCTTTCATCATTTTGCCTAATGAATCATAAAGATCGAGTGGGTGATGAAGTGTGTGTGTCCGATCACTATCACTATCACTAGTGTGCGAGTTTGTTGAGTTAGATTGTACCTCATCTTCTTGGTCAAGTTGATCTTGTTCTTTGGCCATCAAGCAGATCGGGGCTTCTTCTTGAAGTCACTTGAGTAGTCGGCTTCATCGCTCTCTCAATTGTCTCTCTTGACTTTAAGTTTAATGAATCTCTGCCAGACCATCATTGCCTTTTCCTTTCTTGTCTTCTTTCTCGAAGACCTTCCTTTCTTCTTCATCCTCGTATTTGTTGACTAGGATATGGATACGATCAATGGCATAGTGACTGGTTGTCTCTGATTCAAAGATAGATATTCAACCTTTTGATCGACTCTTTCTATTCTTGGATTGTCACCCTTGATACTCAACTTTTGATGATTTGTTTTCTTGGTTGCCTATCTTCCTTGATTTGGAGGGAGTCGAGTGTCTTCCGGAAGATTCACCTTTTCTCTCTTGTAGTTCTTATTAAAGAACTTGTTGAATCTTTTAACCATCGGGGTTATTTCTTCCGGGGTCAATGACTTCTTTGGCCTCGGCTCTCTTCACATCTTTAACAATTAGAGCAAACTTTTTTGGAGTGCAATTTTGTCTCTTCCTGGTCTTTTCTTCTCGGCTCAAACTCGTAGGCTTTGAGGTCCGAGAATAACTCATGGTTGGATGTCTTTGATAGGTTCATGGAATGTCTCGGTGCCATGACCTTCATTTCCCATTCACCGGGAAGACTTTAGGATCTTCATACACATTTCTTCTGTGTATATTCCTTTCCAAGTGCATGATAAACTCATTTGTGATTTACGTGAACCGAGCATCTAGTTGATCCAGGTTTTCTCCCGAGATCATTTTGAAGTTCTCAAATTTACGTACGACCTTTGATAATTTGTTTTCTTTGATTTGCTCCGAGCCTTCACAAATCAATGTCGGTTTGTCCCATTTCTTTAGCCGTTTTGCATTATTTGACTTTATTGAACATGGCTTTGTCAAGGTTTTGTAAAGGATGTCCTTGGCTACATTGTCCAGGTTGTATCTTTTCTCGTCATCATTTGTCCACTCGGTTCTTGGTTTTTCAACCATGATCGTGCAGGGAGAAACATCCTCTTCTCCTTCAAATGCAACTCTTAAATGCATGTTTGTGTTCACCTTTAAGATTTGCAGAGGCCCATCTTCTATCACTATCCACATCTCATCATGTAATGATGATAGATGAGCTCGATACGAATTTTCCAATCATCAAATTCTTCAATAGTGAACATAGGGATGCGTGTCAAATTTGCTTCCATGATAATAACTTTTAATGATAAAAAGAGTTTCAGAGTTTAAGTACTAAAGTAGACTTTGAAAAGTTTGGAGATCTAGTTCGGTAAGGTGCGGAGGGTTCAATGAACCAACCGCTCCGATACCACTTGAGGTCCCAAGGGGTGTAAGTGTAAGGTTTAGAAGGGGGTTGAATAAACCTTACCAAATTTTCGATTTAGTCCTTTTAAATATACATAGTTGATTCTACACAACTTGTTGTGTCCTTGATGGATGTCGATTTAGTCAATCAAGAGAGTTAGTCTCTCATGGACTCAATCGAGTCGTTAATGGAATAACTCGATTGTTGACTCTAAATTAACTCAATGTGGTTTTGTTTTATTGGAAGACTTAACACCCTTAAGTTTGATTAAGTAAGAGTTTAGTGATGGGTTTAGTACTTGTATTATCAAATGGATAGCAAATTTATCGGCATATATAAGCGATTAAAAATGCAGGAATTAAAATCTTTGAAATGTAAATGACACAGTGAAATTTTTATAGAGGTTCGAAGATGGGGTAATTCTTCTACTCCTCTCTTCTCCAACTCCCGGAGGAATCCACTAGGTAATGATCAGTTTACAAAGTGGTAGTCCCGGATACAAGTCTTGATCACACGCCTAACTTGATCCTTTGGGACTCGATCGAGACGCCTTGATCACTCCCGGTGGCTTCTGACGACTCGAGCTTCTTCTTCACAGGCGCACTTGCTTTGCTACTCTGACTCACTTGCTCAAGCTCTTTGGATTTGATCACGAAGCCCTCCAAAAGCTTAAGACTTGGTTCGACCTTGAACCTTCTTACAATCCTTCGTAGATTTGAGACCCCTTGATTTTCGTATTTTCCTCTTCAACTGATTTGAAGTTATCTTTCCTTCACGGTGAGTGTTGGATTGATGTTCTTCGTAGAGTGTAGGCTTGAGGATTGAGAATGTTTGATTTTCTAATAATTGCTTGAACGTTGTTTGTTCAGTCTATAACTTGTGTCACTCTCATATATGTCTTGTGTCATATATATCTTTTCTCAAATAAAAATCCTCACCTTTTATAGTGAACTTTCAAAAATTTGCCCGTTGAAGAGATAGACTTATTTTTGAAAGTCACTTGCGTCGTTGGCTTTGTCTAGTTGCGATCCTTGGAATTGCCATTTCCTCGTATGAATTGTTTTTTCACCTTTTCGAGTTCGACACGGTGTAGTGCTTCCCATTGGTTCATTTCATTTGCACGCTTCTCGACCGAGCACTCAAGAAAGGTGGTATGGAGATATTACTTGTTTAAGTAATTCTCTTGATTTCCGTGCAACGGATCTTTACGATTATCTCGACTTGATCGCATTTCTTTGCTTTCCCAGGTGACTTGAGTCGACTTCCAATCATTGAATGACTCTTCTCATCACTTCAACTTGAGACTTGGCTTTTCTTGAGTTGACTTGGTGATACTCCACTCAGTGCATCTCACTGTTTTTTAGTAGAGTTCCGTCTCTCTTCTTTGCCATACTCATTTGTCTTGCAATGAGTCTTCCTTCTAGTCTTGATTGTCTTTTGCATGTTAGGTCGTAGGTGACTTAACTCAAACTTTGCGACTCTAATTTTTACAATGCATTTTACAACAAAAATTGGGGTGCCAACTTTCTATTCTAAGTTTTACATGGCATTCATCAAAATCTAAACAATAAAATTCCTAACATTAATTAATATATTAGAGAGTTGAAAGATAAAACCTGGAAGGCTAGAAATGAGAACATATAGTTAAAACGATGAGACTGACCTTGTCAAGATTCAAGAATATCTATCATAAGCCATTTGACTTTTATTATTTTTGTTATTCAAATCAATCACTATCATTAGGAGTTGATTTTTTTTGGGGTATCAATTACTAAATCTCGTGTATGAATTTATGGTAGATATGAAGATTTATTGTTTTCTAAATGAAAAGTGAAGGGATAAAAGCGCATCGCACACTCAAAAAAGATAGAGAAAAAAGATGTCTAGAACTATTGATTTGTAGAAAATTTGTATTATAACCGTTCAAACTAAGTCAGTAATACAAACTAAGTAAACACCTACCTATTGCCTATTCCCTACTTTTTAGGCCTAATCAATCCTAGTTTATAGACTCTTAATTATTGTGTCTACTATTTTAAATTTGTAATTTACTTTGTCAAATTTCATTAGCCGTTGTCATTGCACATAATATTTATATTTATATTATATATAAAACATTATATATTTTATATATATATATATATGAGTAATATTAGGGGGGCCAAAAGAGTTTGAGGCCTGAGGCAATTGTCTCAATTGCCTCAACTGCTCGCACGACCCTGTCCATTGCATCTGAACACCACCACAGAGTATTTATACACAAACCAGAGGAAAAACCGCTAAAACGTAAAACAGAATAAGAAATCGTGTTTTAGAAATAACAATCAAAGCTCCATGGGTGAGAACAAGCCAAATGTAGGCCCAATATCAAATATCCAACAGCCCCCCTCAAATTGGGCTGTGGTGAAGATCACGGAAGCCCAATTTGGAAACCAGAAACTGAAACTGCACCTTCCCAAGCGACTTAGTGAAGAGATCAACTAATTGCAACGTGGAAGAAACCTTAGAAGGATTAACAAAACCGGCCTTGAATTGATTGCGCACCAAATGGCAATCAATATCCAGATGTTTGGTGCGCTCATGAAAAATGGGATTCGCAACAATGTGAAGTGCGGCCTGATTGTCGCACCACAAAGGGATCGGAGTGGTAAACTGGAGCTGGAAGTCAGCAGCTAAATATGAGAGCCATTGGAGCTCACAAACAGTAGAACTCAATGCGCGATATTCGGCCTCCGCCGAAGAACGAGAAATAGTATATTGTTTCTTCGTCTTCCAAGAAACCAAGCAATCTCCCAGAAAAATGCAATAGCCCGTAAGAGACATACACGTATCACGACAAGCACCCCAATCCGCATCCGAATAAGCTATGAGAGTGGAAGTGTGCTGAGAAGGATAAAACAAACCCAACGATTGACAACCTTTAAGATACCGCAGCAGGTGAATGGCAGCGTCCCAATGGGAGGAATAAGGATCATTGACAAATTGTGAAAGCTGCTGAACACAGTACGTAATATCCGCTCAAGTCAAGTTAAGGTAAAGAAGGCGCCCGACCAGGCGTCTGTATTGCTCCGGATTGGAGAGAGGTTCCCCTGATTTTCCCATAAGTTTCAAGCCCTGCGGAAATGGCACCGAAGCTGGTTTGCAATGAAGCATCCCCGTATCCTTAAGTATATCCAAAATATACTTCCGCTGATTCAAATATGTCCCATCGGACCCCCGGGCAATCTCAACTCCGAGAAAATATTTGGCGTGTCCAAGATCCTTAATAGTGAACAAATTGTGCAAATAAGTTTTAAGAGACTCGATTTCAGAGGAATCGGACCCCGTAACCAGGACATCATCCACATAAATGACTAAGGCAAGAAAAGAACCCTGACCATGTTTGGTGAACAAACAGTGGTCTAAAGCAGACTGCACCATTCCAAAAACTTGAAGCTGCTTGCATAATTCTGTGTTCCATTGGCGTGAGGCTTGCTTAAGCCCGTATAGACTCTGTTTTAAGTGACAAACTTGTCCCGGAGAGGCCTTGGTATACCTTTCCGGAGGCAACATATATATATCTTCATCCAAAAACCCGTGTAAAAACGCATTATTAATATCAAGTTGTTGCAAATCCCAACCTCGGATGGTAGCCAACGCAACAAATAATCGGACTGTTACCAATTTTGCAACCGGTGAGAAACAATCAACATAGTCCAATCCATAGACCTGATGGTATCCTTTCGTGACCAACCGAGCTTTGTATCTCTCAATGGTGCCATCCGAATTCATCTTTACTTTAAACACCCATTTACCGCCGATCGCTTTCTTCCCAGGTGGCAGCGGTTTTAATTCCCAGGTATTATTATTTTCCAGAGCTGCAAGCTCTTGATCCATAGCAGTCACCCAAGAAGGGTCTGTGCTAGCTTGAGCATAGCTACGGGGCTCCTGTATGTCAGAAATATTCGCCAAGAAAGAAACATATGTGCTACTAATACTTGGGTAAATAGTGAAAGGAAAAGTATGAACGGGGTATAAATCACCTGAAGGATGGACCGTAGATGTTGGAGGCGCGCTGTTGGCAGGCAAAGGCACAATAGAGCAGTTTGTGACATAATCTTTCATCCATACAGATGGATGAATAGTTCTAGAGCTCTTTCGCAAGGAAGGATTAACAGGAGCAGAGACAAGATTATTTGTGGGTAAGATAGAAGAAGATGGACTGAGGGACAGAGTCATCACTAAGAGGCACATGGGGTAATGGTGTGGAATGAGAAGAAACATGCAAAGTAAGGAAAGGAAATTGATCAATCACAAAATGCACATCCCTGGAAATGAGGAATTTTTGTGTCTCAATATCATATAACTTGTAACCCTTGTATCCCATAACATACCCCACAAAGACACATCTATGAGATTGAGGAGCAAATTTATCTTTGTGTGGTGTGATATTTGTTGCATATTCAAGGCAACAAAACGGTCTAATTCTATCATAGTCAGCCCTTCTCCCATAAAGTACCTCATACGGTGACTTCCAACCCAACACCACACTAGGCAATCGATTCACCAAATAAGCTGCAGCAAGCAAAGAATGTGTCCAAAAATGTATAGGTGCACCTGACTGAAACATAAGTGCTCTGGCTAAATTGAGAAGTGTTCTGTGTTTCCTCTCCACAATACCGTTTTGTTGAGGTGTATAAGCACAACTTCGTTGATGTATGATCCCAAAATTCTGAAATAAAGACTGACAACTTTCTCCAATGAACTCCCCCCCATTATCACTTCTAACCATTTTAACAGTCTTACAAAATTGATTTCGAACCATATGGAAAAATGTATTGAGAATATGAGACACCTGACTCTTGTGAGTCATGAAATAAACCCAAGTCCCCCTACTAAAATCATCAACCAAAGTAAGCATGTAAGGAGTATTGGACACATTAAATTTATGATAGGGGCCCCAATCATCCATATGCAACAATTCAAACAATTCAACAGACTTAGTATTACTCATAGGAAAGGGCAACCTATGTTGCTTAGCCTTATGACAAACATCACAGTCAGCAAAGATGTTTTTGTCAGCTTTACAACAGAAAATTTTCAAAAAATCGATATGCTCAATAACACTAATGGAGGCATGCCCAAATTTAACATGCCACTCCATTAGTTGAGTATTACAAGTGAAAGATGGAATTGATGAGACATTACAGGAATTAAAAGGAGTAGCGGAAGTGAAATGAGAGTCAGTTTGAAGTATATAAAGTTTTCTAAAAGCCTTGCCAACAGCCACGACCTCCTCAGTCTTGAGGTCCTGCAAAAGACAATGAGTGGGGTAAAAAACACACTTCAAATTGTGACTCTGAGTTAGCTGTGCAACTGACAGCAAATTGTAAGTGAAAGAGGGGACCAATAGAACATCAGTAAGAACAAGATTTTTAGACAAGGACGTCTGTCCGATGTGAGTAACATTTTTGGTAGTACTATCTGGAAGATAAATGGTTATTTTAGAAAGAATGGGGCTAGGTTGGTTAGGATTTTCTCATTGTAGCACATATGCCGACTGGCCCCGGTGTCTATGATCCAATAGTTTCTGCATTGTTCCTCATAGGTGGAAAATGCATGGTGGAAGCAATCATGTGTTATCATACCTGAATATTCACCAAAATGAGCAAAATTCACATTCGATTCACCATTTCCAGCAGTAACCGGAGGCAACGAAGTGGCCAAATACTTTGCAACCTCCTGTTGTATGATATTGGTAATGTCTCCTAACACCACTCCTTTCCCAGCAGCTTCCTCACCATGTGCGGCAGGCTGCACATGTGTAGTATCAACAAAATTAGCCGATGCTCTTCCTCTTTCCTCCTTTAGCTTCTTATACCTGTCCAGAATCCCATGCAACTTAAAACATTCATCAATATCATGTCCTTTCTGTTGACAATGTCCACAAGTTAACTTGGCCTTTTCTTCTTTAATTCTATGAAATCCACGTCCTCTTCCCTGCTGCCATGTAATCCCAGCGTGATCTTACATGTTGTCCTCTCCCCAGAACGCTAGTTTTAACCATGAATGCATTATTTTCAATAGGATCCGAGTTCATGCTTTGCACACCACGTTGTTTCTCCACTCTTAACAACATCGATTATGCCTTGTTTACCGAAGGCAATGGATCTGTAAGCAATATCTGACTCCGTATATGATCGTATGACTCATTCAACCCCATTAGAAATTGTAATAGCTTCGTATTCTGCTCTCTTTCATTCATCAACTTTCCAGATTCACAAGTACAAGCTAGGTGCGACACCAAAATATTATACTCATCCCATAGCTTCTTAAGTTTAGTGAAATATTCCACAATCGAGGCATTACCTTGACTCAAAGTAGCGATCTTCTTCTGCAGCTGATATAGTTGCTGTGACGACCCGGTTTTCAAAAATACAAGTAATTCAATAAAAGAATTACAAAAGAACATATTTTATAAGCATTGCCTATAATTCAAAAATAATTTCCAAATAAACAAAAGTACTTTAATTCAAACCAAAACATTTATTCTAAAAAAAATTAAAATACTAACTATTAACAGTAAGTACTCAAATTAATTAACAAATAAGGGTTCCTAAAAATTCAAATTAAATAAATCATTGACTTTGCATCCACCGCCTCCAATCCTCGATCGGGCTCCTCAACCTGAAAAGTTTTAATAAAAATGGGGTGAACTTTCAACTCGCTCCGTGGAGACACATTTGTCATAATTAAATACATCAATAGGCGTAATCGTAAATATTCAACATGTAATTTTTCCTCTATAATTTTCCTCCGATCGCGAGTTACTTTATAATCGGGCTACCCCGAGGATTCTTTTGATCCAGCACTATTTACGGTCCCCGACTAACATGATTTCCTCTTTCCACGTTGCACATAAACGAAAACACATATATGAAATATTTAATAATGACAAACAATACTTGAATAGAAATATCCCCACCTCAACTGATTTCTGTTAATCCGCGTAGTAACTAAAATGATTATTCTAATCCTCTTGTTTCTCGATTCTTGAATCTGATTTTAGAGAAATGAGGTGAAGTTTGTAAAGGAAAATTTTCAATTTATAGAGTTGAATTCTGGAATTTATGATTGAGAATTAAGTTTTTACATTAAAAATTATAACCATTCACCTTTCATATTCTTTTAATTAAGTTTGAGTCCTTTTAAATTCATAACTGAAATTCTATTAAATGTGGCTAATTAAAATTATATTTTTCTGATTAATAAAATTATAATTCATATAACAATAATTGAAAAATATGGGATATTACATACTAGAAAAATATAATTCATATAACAATAATTGAAAAATACGGGATATTACATACTATCCCCCTTTAAAAAAATTCCGTCCTCGAAATTCGTTGTCTTAACAAAGTTCATAGAAAATAGTGTCATTTTTTTTACACGAGGAATTCTTGTCTAATGTTGAAAGTACACGTGCAATAATGCTTTAAAAAAAATGATGACTTGAGTTTATAAAATGTACTTTTAAAACATGATAATATAAAATATTTCATGAATAAAATGAATAGCGTGACATAATTAATTGCGTACCGTGAGGAATCCGACGAGATATGGCAGAGGTGGATGTCACTAGATAATTTTCTTTTAAAATTTGAAAAGATATATTTTTTTTCCAAGTCTACAAAACCGTAGACCTGCTCTGATACCTTTGTAACGACCCGGTTTTCAAAAATACAAGTAATTCAATAAAAGAATTACAAAAGAACATATTTTATAAACATTGCCTATAATTCAAAAAGAATTTCCAAATAAACAAAAGTACTTTAATTCAAACCAAAACATTTATTCTAAAAAAAATTAAAATACTAACTATTAACAGTAAGTACTCAAATTAATTAACAAATAAGGGTTCCTAAAAATTCAAATTAAATAAATCGTTGACTTTGCATCCACCGCCTCCAATCCTCGATCGGGCTCCTCAATCTGAAAAGTTTTAATAAAAATGGGGTGAGCTTTCAACTCGCTCCGTGGGGACACGTTTGTCATAATTAAATACATCAATAGGCGTAATCGTAAATATTCAACATGTAATTTTTCCTCTATAATTTTCCTCTGACTGGCCAGTTACTTTATAGTACTGCGGGCTACCCCGAGGATTCATTTGATCCCAGACCTATTTACGGTCCCTGACTAACATGATTTCCTCTTTCCACGTTGCACATAAACGAAAACACATATATGAAATATTTAATAATGACAAACAATACTTGAATAGAAATATCCCCACCTCAACTGATTTCTGTTAATCCGCGTAGTAACTAAAACGATTATTCTAATCCTCTTGATTCTCGATTCTTGAATCTGATTTTAGAGAAATGAGGTGAAGTTTGTAAAGGAAAATTTTCAATTTATAGAGTTGAATTCTGGAATTCATGATTGAGAATTAAGTTTTTACATTAAAAATTATAACCCTTCACCTTTCATATTCTTTTAATTAAGTTTGAGTCCTTTTAAATTCATAATTGAAATTCTATTAAATGTGGCTAATTAAAATTATATTTTTCTGATTAATAAAATTATAATTCATATAACAATAATTGAAAAATACGGGATATTACATACTAGAAAAATATAATTCATATAACAATAATTGAAAAATACGGGATATTACAGTTGCGGACCGTTGCTCTCTCCAAATAGTTGAGCTAGATCCTCCCATAGTTCTCGTGCATTGTTCGCGTAAATGAAAGCATCGACAATATCCTTGGATATACTATTAAGAATCCAGCTCGTCACCATAAAATCAGCCTTCTGCCATTGCTCAAAAAGAGGAGAATCAGCTTCTGGTGCCTCTACTTTTCCATTAATGAATCCGAGTTTGGTTTTAGCTCCCAAAGTAATAATCATCGATCTACTCCACGGTTAGTAATTATCACCATTGAGAGGACTTATCACTAGAACCATGCCTGGATGATCCGATCCGTGTGGTGATCGGATCTTCCTCTCGATCGCCACCTCCTCGATCACACGATTTGACGGTAAAATTATTCTTCAGCTGATCATTGCGACCAGTATTTCTATTCGAACCTCCAGCAGCAACGATATTCCAAGCACTCATGATCTTCAGATGAATAGTGTGGCTCTGGATACCATAAAAATTATGTAGAAACTAATTTTGGGAAGAAGAAGTTCTGTTTTATTCATCAGTAAATCTCCATTGCATCTGAACACCAGCACAGAGTATTTATACACAAACCAGAGGAGAAACCGCTAAAACGTAAAACAGAACAAGAAATCGTGTTTTAGAAATAACAATCAAAGCTCCATGGGCTGAGACAGAACAAGCCCAAATGTAGGCCCAATATCAAATATCCAACAAATATAACATATAATCTACATGATGGGCCATAATTGGAAGCTCTTTAGGCAAAATCCAACAAGAATATATGAATTTCTCTCAAAAAAAAAAAAAAGAAAAACAAGAATATTTGGATTGTGGACCAAAATATAAATAAAAGCCTAATAGAACTAGAAAAAATTACATAAAATACCCTCTTTCTGGTAAACATACGACAAAATACGTTCCTGTTATTTTTGTACCTTTTTTTTTCCTTTTGTACCTATTTTTTCTCCTTTTTTACGCTCCTGTATATATTTTTTTTCTTTTTTTTTGTTCATGTATTGCTTTATATGTTATATATATTGTTCCGCTGTTGTTTAAATTTGTTTCTTTGTTGTTTTGATGTTTCAACTTTTACATATTCTTTATGCTGTTTTTTGTTCATGTATTATTTTGTACATTGTTTCTATTGTTTCTGTGTTGTTCTATAATATTTTTAATGTCGTCCTAATAATTTTTTTTATTGTTTCCATGTGGTTTTCATTGTGTAGATTCAGTTTTTACCTACTTTTAAACTCTTTTTATTCATGTGGTATTTTTAATATTTTTTACGTTGTTTCTAAAGTGTTTCCATACCGTTTTTAATGTTGTTCTGATATTTTTTTGTTGTTTCCATGTAGTTTTCGATGTTTAATACAATTTCTACCTATTTTTAACTCTTTTTCCTCATATGGTATTTTCTATATTGTTTCTGGATTGTTTCTATATTGTTTCTTGGTTGTTTCCATGTTTTTATGTTTTCATGCATTGGATCAAAAATTGAATTGTGTTTTTTTCATTCATGTTGTTTCTATAATATTTTTAATTTATTTAGTTTTAATATGTGTTATTTTATGTGTATATTTCTTATTTTTTTATAAAACTTCGAGTATAAAATAGATTATTTAACGGGAGCAAAATTTATTTTTCACTGAAATTTTATTGAAATATTTTTAAAATATATTCGAAATAATCTTGAAACAACAATGTAAAAAACTTCAAAAATTTTGGTGGGAGCATAAATTTGTGTAAAAAAAAGGGCGGGAGCGTAAATTTGAAAAAAAAATACCGGAAAGCATAAAAAGTTGTCACTGTCTCCGAAAAGTGGGACAATTGTGTCAAAAACCCATAAAACTAATTATATGAGTGGTCGGGGGTATTCATTGGGCAAATTCCTAGCATCCTAGTGGTTTCTATGATATGCAAGCAGTGACACATTCAAGAGTCGAGTTCAATCATAGTACAATCAATCGAATATGATATAAAAATGGTATAAATATTATAGATAGAGACGAAGCCATGTAGGGGCCAAGGAGGGCCACTGGTCCTCCCTCAAATTTTGAAAACAAATAGGGGTATTTTGGTCTTTTTACATTTTAATCTTAAAAAAATAGAAAAAAGAAAAAAAAGTCTTCAATTATATTGCATTTATTTTTCCTATTTTGATTTGTGAATCTTGAAAAATATGAGTCTTGGTCATTTATCATTTTGCTTAAAATTTTGTATATTTTTAAGCTCCGCCGTAAACTTTAACTTGATTTTTTGCATTATTCTCTTGTGTCTCTATTTGTCTTTTTTGGTATATTGATGTAATTGTATTTTGTTATTTATTTTTAAATATTAAGATGTAATTGAATTAATACAATGACTTAGTCAAAACTTGTACTTATTTTAAATTTGATGTATTGTTTTTCATTTTTATAGTGGTAGTGGAAAAATTGTCCACTTATGTTTTGTAAAAATAAAAAATAGTCATATTTTTCGTAAACATCTTTTTTAGCCATTTTAATACGGTCTTGTGTTCTCTAATGAAGTACTTAAATTTCAAAAAATTGACGCGCTACATTTTTCGGTACCAACTAGTCGTTGACCGGTCCCTAGAAATGGGAAAAAAAAAAGACAAAATGAAAATTTGAACTAAAAAATAGCTAAAAAAACATAGTTAAAACTATTTTTATTATGTAGAAGTGGTCAAAAATCCGACGAACTTTTTTTATATTAATATTAGTTGGCCCCAAACCGAAACCTAGGTTCGTCACTGAATATAGATATAGATGGGTAAAAGTAGTAAAAAAAGAAAAAGGTTCCATATATGATTCCATTTCCATCAATCCAAGTATCCAATCAATGACCATGTTAATTTTTCCAATGTAATTTCGGCTCCAAGCTTAAAACATTACGGTCATCAAAATCAACCGAGGTGGGACAAGTTTGACCGGTAGCCCCTCTGACCATGTGACTTTTCAATCTACCAAACCTCAACTGTACGTATATGCCTACATGTATACATTATACTTTGGGATTATTCAAAACAAAATTAACTATGAAATGACAAATTAGTATTATCATATTACTCAGCCAATTACGAACGAAGTTGGCCTGAAATTTCGCATACTTATACATGGGGTATAAATAAATCGAGTTGAGCAGAACATAGTAATGTTCATCAAGCTTGTTAGAATAAAATTTGAACCTCAAATTTGTGCTCGGGCATGTTTGATTATTACCCGATTCGAGCTTGGACGGGCTTTAGTCTAATCAAATACGAATCCAAGCTCGAGTAGTTTGATATTTTTATACACACACATATATTAATCGAGCCAAACTTTATAGTTATTTATCGAACGAAAAAGTGTTCAAGTTTGGTTCTTTATGTTTACGAACCGATCTCAAATAAACTTTTAACAATCAATGTTAACTCAAATAACGAGTAACTAAGTTCGCTTTTCAGCCCTACTTATACATACATATATATTTAAAATAAATAAATAAATAAAACAATACATGAATATACATACATAATATATATAAGCCTACATGGTGGTGGGGACCGACTTTTACGGCTCAAACCTCTCTATATATAGATAATATACACATATAGTCTCAAAGACTTAAACGTTGAAGTTGAATTCTTCACGTTTAATTTTATATGTATATTTATGAGTATGACAGTGTATGTAATATTTAAATTGTATATTAATATTTCAAATGGGTATAATATAGAGTACAATTGGGGCATTGACATTTTGTACAAGTGTGCTGGATGAAGCCATTTAATTTGAATTATTTTAAACAAGTCAAATACTGCTGCCTCCCTTTTATAAAGAAGAAGACTATTGCTCTTCACATCACACACAAAGAAAAAAATTCAGACAAAATTAAATAGAGAATACTTGTATATGGAGACTTCTTTGAAAAAATCTTTTCTTGGAGATGCATCCATGGAGGAGAACAAAAGTTTTGAATCTAACGGTGACGAAGAAAGTTGTGGCGAGGAGATTGTTCTTCAGGTATTTTTCGTTAAAATCTAAAAGTTTAAAGTGTTAGAGATGTCGATGAAAAAAAAAAAAGGGTTGTCGTGTTTTTTTTTCTCATGTATTCATCATTATGTGATTAAATAGAGATTCTTGAAAGTTTATGCATCTAATGGTGATGAAGAAAGTTGTGAGGAAGAGGTTGTTTTTCAGGTATTATTATTTGTAAAAATCAAAAAGTTTAAATTGTTAGAGATGCCGATAAAAGTTTGGTTTGTACGTGTTTTATTCATATAATTATTATTCTATAAAAATATAGATTCTTGAAGTTCTTATGCACCTTTTGATGCATATATCCATTTGGATGGTTGTAAAAACTTGATTTGAGTAGTTTCAGCTAAGAAAAGTGAAGGGCACAATATAATTGTACATTTTTGTAAATATAGATTTTTTTTAATCACATCTAAGGCTATATATATAATTGTACAATTTTGATGTGTACTTAAAGTTATTTTTATCTAATTAATTTAGGTTGGAGCTGGAAAAAGAGCCCGAGAAGATGATGAGATGAAAGCACCATCTCCTAATCTGAAGAATTTCATGAACTGTACCAACCAGGTAACAAAACAAATTAAATTGAATCATGTAGTATATTATTACAATCTTTTATAGATTTCATTACGAATAATTACATCTCCATATATGTTAAAGTAAAAGAAACAGAAAAACAATATGGTCTATATATGATTATTGTTGATGATATTTCATGCATGGCAAATATTATTGCCTTCTTCATATAGAAACAACTTGAAATATTCAGTTTCATAAATTTTCACAATAGTAGCATAATTATAGACAATTTCACTTTCCAAATCACATGGAATGAGGGCTGCAATAAGAACTTGAAAGATGTGATGATGTTTAATGTGTTTCATATAATCGTCGTCGGCAAGGCTATATTTAAAGCTAGCAGCCCTTCCACACCATTGACCATTCAATTAAAAAAAAACAGATGCAACTTGTTTAAATTTTGGACCAGAGCTAGAAACTAATCCTATGGCAACAATTAATCCAATTTGGCTGTCTCATGTAGTAGATCCTTAGCAGTTACAATACGATTTTAATATTTATATATTTATGCACCTTATTTTTTATTGAATTTTTTCAGTAATTCTTTATTGAAACTCTATTTAATTGGCAAAAATTTGACAGGGTGTGGTCACAACAAATATAGAGAGATCATCACCTGAATCTGAATCAAGATCATCCTCATCTGCCAAAAGGGAACAGGTAATTAATATATATATATATATATATATATATACATACATATATATGTATATCTTTTGCTAGCTAGATAAGTAGAGATAATTAAAACATGAAGAATATTCATTAAGAGATAAAGACTACAAGATAAATCAGTTTTTGATATTAATTAATCTAAAAATCCGAAAATAAATCCATATTACAAATTGATATATCTAAATATATAAGTTGAATGAAACTAATTAAAGAAAAATAATTAATCATATATGTTAAATAGTTGGAAACAATTCAACTGGTTATAAATTTATTGTTTTTCCGTGTCTAAAATGTCAACTGGTATATATATATATATATACTGTACAATAAAGACTAAAACAATAGAAGAGAGTATTTCAATCTATTATCAGCAATAATAACAAATAACAAAAAAAAACCTTATATCTTTTTCTTTAGTATATATAGACAGGGTGAAAATTGAACCAGACCACTCGAGATCGATTGTTTAAAGTTCGTTGGAGTTCGGTTCGTCAACAGAATGAACCAAGCTTGAACACAATTTTTCGTTCGATAAAATATAAAAAGCTCAGCTCGAGCTCGATTCGATTGGTAAAAAACCATAACGTAATATGTGTAAAAATATCAACTAGTACTCGAGCTCGATCCATATTCGACTACACTAATTCTCGTCCTGACTCAGTTTATAATATAATTATCAAACCAAGCTCAAACACAATTTTCAAAGCTCGATAAAAATTCAAACAAGCTTGAACAATATTATGTTTGACTCGATTCGCTTCATTTCGTTTACACCCCTGCAATTTCTAAACATGTATATATGGTTGCAGCTGGACAATCAAATCGGATCATCAAAAGCTGAAATGGAAGAAGTAATGGAAGAAAATCAACGGCTCAAAATGTACTTAGACCGAATTCTCAAGGATTACAGGACCCTACAAATGCAATACCGAGATGTTATTCAGCAAGAGGCTAAAAAATCTCCAATTACTCATGATCATCAAACAGAAGAAGAACCTGATGAAATCTTTGCCCTAAGCCTAGGAAGAAATTCAAGTGACAGATTAATAAAAGACGAAAACCGCGTAATAAAAACACCAGGAAGAAATGATGAGAGCGGTAATATTGTGGAAGTAGGAGATGATAAAGAAGGATTGAAACTAGGGCTTGATTGCAAATTCCAAGTTCCTAAAAAGTTATCGATCGATTCTTCTCCGAATCATAGCCCTGAAAATAGTTTGGAAGAGGCGAAAGAAGAGACGTGGCCGCCTAAGACGACGAAGAATGTGAGAGAGGGTGGGGAAGATGAGATTACGCAACAAAACCCTTCTAAAAGAGCTAGGGTTTCGGTGAGAGTCAGATGTGACACCCCAACGGTAAGAATCATTTTTATTGTTTTCAAATTATATTCGAGTTAATTTTAATAATTGTAAGTATATGGAATGTGGTAAATTAAATGATTTTTTTTTCATGTTATATGATGAATCTAGATGAATGATGGATGCCAATGGAGGAAATATGGACAGAAGATTGCTAAGGGGAATCCATGCCCTCGAGCATACTATCGTTGCACTGTTGCACCATCGTGCCCTGTCAGGAAACAGGTACAATTTACAATCTTTTCTTATTTTCTGCGATATTTTGATCAGGGATGGAGCCAAAAAATAAATATATATTAGGTTGCGACATTTACTTTTTCAAAAAATAGTAGATATAGAGGTATTAAACTATTTCTAAGGGGAGGGGAGGATAAGAATTTAAAATTTAATATTTATATGAATGACATTTATATTAATTTTAAAAAAATATGAAGTAAATGAGGGATGTCACCCACGCCCGGCTGCCAGTCCTTGGCTCCGTTCTTGATATTAACGATTTTTCACTTTATTTATACGTAATCAAAACCTAATGTATTAATTTTTGACTTTTAGGTGCAAAGATGTGCCGAGGACATGTCGATCTTGATCACAACATACGAAGGAACACACAACCATCCACTTCCAATCTCGGCCACGGCCATGGCCTCCACCACTTCAGCAGCCGCCTCCATGCTATTGTCCGGCTCATCAACCTCCGGAACCGGGCCGAGCCCATCATCCGCCGCCACCGCCGCCACTCCCTCCAACCTCAACGGCCTAAACTTCTATCTCTCCGACAACTCAAGATCAAAACCCTTTTACCTTCCAAACTCATCAATCTCATCAACCCCGTCATTCCCAACCATCACTCTCGATCTCACCTCCTCCTCCTCCTCCTCCTCCTCCTCCTCCTCCTCCTCCTCCTCCATGTCGTCTCATTTAAGCCGACTAGGCACCAATTTCCCTCCGAGATACTCGACCACGAATCTCAACTTTAGCTCCCTCGAATCGAACCCTCCCGATTTCTTGGACCAACAATGGGATCTAACCTATGGAACTCAACCATTCAACAAGAACAACAACCAAACAACAACAAATTCACTAAGCTTTGGAACTACACAACCCTATGAAACCCTTTACCAATCCTACTTGCAAAAAGTACTATTCAAAACCTAGCCAACAATCTCATGTCACTCAAGACACCATTGCGGCCGCAAACTAAGGCTATTACGTCGGATCCGAGTTTCCATTACTGCATTAGCGGCCGCCCTCTTTCATCCATCATCGTTGGCTCGGCGGCGCTAATGCTAATGCTAGCGCATTAGCTAATCAAATTATCAATGAGGAAAAATCGAATCGAGTCAATATCAAGAATACTAGTGATGATCATCAACCTTTTCCTATTTTGTCCTTTTCACAATCAACCTCGAATGCGGCAAACAAATGCGCGCCAGAGTTTTCTAAACAAGTCATAAATCGACAACAACTAGTTCGTCTCAGAGTGGATTGATGTTTCTTTCACCGCCATTTTCGAACACCAAGAGTAAATCTAGCTCGCCGGGTGATAATAGGGATCACGTTGTTTGATTAATTTGTTTATCCGATTGTTTTATTGACTAATTAAGATGGATTTTTGTTGTTTTAGTATAAGTTTAGGTGGTGGGATTTTTTTATAAGATGCAAATTGTGCATGGTTTTTTTTTGTTTGGTTAAATGAATGATGTAAGACATGAAGAAAAATTGTGCATATAGATTGTGACTGCTGGTGAAGAAAGTTGAATAATGACCACCAGCTTTTTAATTTTTTCTTAGTCTTTTATGTATGACAAACTTTGTTAACAAATGTGGATTAATTTATGTACTTTGACAATGGTATCAACAAGGTTGTGGGCTTATCTTGTAGTGTTATATTTTTTTTTTAAGGCAAAAACTTGCGTGAGACGGTCTCACGGATTTAGTTCCGTGAGACGGAGCCCTTACACTTAAAGGTTTTTTTTTCAGATTTTATTTTTCTTAGGGTTTATATTTGTTTTTTTAAGGTTCATTTTGTTTCTTGGGTTTATTTTTAATTGATTTGGGTTTTTAGGATTTTTAGTTTTTTTTAGGGTTTATTTTTTATTTTTTGGGTTTATTTTTGTTTTTCGTGTTTATTCTTCATGGTTCATGTTTTTAGGGTTTATTTTGTCTCTTCATGGTTCATTATTATTTTTAAATTTATTTTCATGGTTCATGTTCTCAAGACGGAGCCCTTAGGAGGTCCGTCTCACATATTTAGATCCGTGAGACCGTCTCACAAGAGACTTGCTCTTTTTTTAATTATTGAATTGTGATAAAGTCTGTGACAGGGATGCTTGTACTGTCGAGGTACAAAAATAACATAGATTGATGTAAGTACTTAGTTAATTAATTTATCTTGAATGAAGGTTGAACACTATTGTTTATCATATATAGTTAGACATTATAAAATTTTAAATAATACCGAATGTATATATATGTACATATACATATGTGTGTGCGATGCATGTACATGTTTTCTATTACTTGACATTTATCTCGTTAAATCTCATTCAGTGCGTTAAGCATTTTGGATTTTTTATCGCGACTTAATTATATTTCATCACAGATTGCATTTTACTAAAGCTATATTATGCAATTAATTGTGTGCTTATTTATCAGCTAGTGTTGGTAACTTATATAATCAGGAAACAACTATTGATTTTGCAGTATATATTGCTTAATTCGCTAATAATACACTTTAGAATTTTGGTTTAGCACTTAATTAAGATGAAGGGATATATCTGAAAAACAAAACAGTCTTCATTTAATAGCTAATTAAGAAACCTTAAATAAATCGTTAAGAGAATGTTAACACTCAAGATATATCATACAATTGTGATTGGATCAGCTGCCAAGTGTCACCCATCTGTTACCTCAACCTTGTACCTGGTACTCATCATTTGCTGATGATGACAACTGCTACAAATTCAGAGCCGTTAGAATATTCTTCCTGCTATCCAATGGAACAGTAACATGTGTCCTATTCTAGATCCATCTCTTTTCCTTAAATACTGTATTCAGCTGATGTATTCATTTCAAGTTCAATCAATGGAATATCTAGTAGCCTTAGCCTTTTGTTTTCTCCATGCTTTATTTGTTGCATTACTTCTGATATGGTATCAGAGCAGGAGTTAATCCTGGCTCTGTTACCCTCCTCTTCTCCCAAACATTTCATCTTTATTGTTTCAACCTTTACTCTAAAATGGCTCTTGAAACACCTTCATCAAAAACATCCTTTGCAACCGACGTCACATCCAACTCATCTTCTCTCTGTTCAAATCATTCAACCTCGAACCAAATCATCTCTACAAAACTCACGAAACCAATTGCTCCAGTGCGGAAACAACAAATCTTAGTTGCGAGAACCGGTTATGGCCTTTAAGGGTATCTCTTTGGAGATATCACAGCTCCTCAGAAATATATCATCAATGCAGAGACTAAACTCACTAAAATCAACCCGAATACTGCGCCTTCAAGAGACAATATCAACTCTTAGTCTCTTGGCTTCTTTCTTCACTATATGATAACATCTTGGTTCTAATGGTTGGGTTAGAGTCATCTCACGTACGTGGCACACATTTGGAAACTATTTTTCAAGTCATTCTCGAGGCCAAACAGGATGCGATATAAGCTTCGATTTGTCTCTTATGAAGAAAAGAAATCGATCCATGAGGAGATCATCAACAAGGTCAAACTCTGTTGTGATGCTCGTGGTGCAAACGAGACACGAGAATCAAAGAAACCGATCAAGTGCTACATATTTGTGTTGGTCTCACTAATGAGTATGATCTATTGTGTGTGCCATCACCTCCGAGAAATGAACCCATTAACCTCGGCTGATGCTAGTGCCTTACTTCTTCTTTCAGTTTGTGAAGCCAGGATGGAATCTAACAATCGATTGGTTTGTTTGATGACAACAATAATTTTCTTGCTAACATGGCTGTTCAAGGAGCGGAAGAGGCAACAACAATCTTTGGAAACTCTAACATACGGTGATAAGTGTTATTATAGGTGATCAATTTTCTAGAGGGAGCGGTGCGCGAACAAGAGGTAGATGAGGAAGATTCACGAGGATATGGAAGACAAGCTTGTCAAATCTGCCGTTATACTAATCATACGGTGATAAGTGTTATTATAGGTGATCTTAACTTCATGCCTAATAACACCAACTCTCAAGCTCGAGAATAATTCGGAAGCCCTAACTTAAACAGGATTGTATCACCTTTGCTATGGTTGCTTCACAGGATACAACCTCGTGGCCGATTCGGTGGTTTTCTGATTAAGGTGCCACAAACCATGTCACCTATGATATGGCCAATCTAAACATATCTACTGAGTATCAAGGGCTTAATTGCAAAAGATGCCCTGTAACTTCTTACAGATGGCATTTTTGGACAGTAAGTATCAAGTTGGCAAAATATATCCTGTAAGTTTATAAAGTTTGGCAAAATTGGTACTATAAGTTTGTGCTTAAGCAAATTATGTCCTATAAGTTTTGAATTGTTGCAAAATTGGTCCAATGGGATAATTGAATATTTCCATAATACCAATTATACCCTTATTCATACATATTGCTAATTTGACTAAGTGTTTGCTAAAAAAGTACCCGCGCCTCCGATCATTATTTCCATGATACAGGTGCAGATATTTTGCTAGGAAACAATTTCCTACAAACATTCAAGCGATTCACACAAGAGAAGCGAGGCGAGAAGACTTATTTTCACAACCTTATGTGATCATAAGATTATTGTCAGAGATCGGAAGCATTTTGAGAAAAATGCCTATTAATTTTTCGCAAGCGTGGTGATGAAGCCAAACTTCGCAACTTCGCCCAATCCAAAATGGCGGATCGAAGGAAATTTGGTGAAGCTTTATTATCCTATAGACAATTTGGTTCCATCCGGAAGGATCGAGAAGATATGGGATAATAACTTGTATTCATTCAGTACAAAGGGAAGAACAAGTCACTCGGAAGCCATTGCGGAATTATGGATGAGTCTAATGGAGAATCCACGAGTGATGTAACCATAGAGGAACAAATATCACTCGAGGATATCGAAGAAGATCCAAAGAAATTACAATGAAGATCCTTTGGCTTGGTGGGATAAGAGCGAGCTTAAAGCTTCCTTAAAGGTTAACCGGAAAGGAGTACGAGTTCGTAAGATTCAAACCAATCCTTATGAACTGGCGGATCGTGAGGATATACGAGAAAATACTTAAGGAACATCTTGACCTTAAGTTAATTTCACCAGGAGTTTCTACATCAAGTGATCCAGGGGTTCTTAGTCGAAACCATGGAGAAATCAAAAAGAGAAAGCGAAGACTTGTTATTAATTACAAGGGAATTAATAACATTTTGGAGTTCGACGGATACTATATCCCAAGAGAGAACATCCGGTTAAGCTGTATCAAAGGGGCAAGATATTCTCAAAGTTCGATTGCAAACGGATTCTACCGATTAAGATGGATGAAGAAAGCAAAGAAGTTCACGGCTTTCTCTACACCACAAGAGACACTATATTTGGGCGTGATGCTTATGGGATTGGCTAACGCACCCCGGATATATCAAAGGAAGATGGATAATCTCTTCAAAGATTATTTCGATTTCATGTTCGTGTATATCGATGACATTCTAATCGCATCAAAGAGCATGAAGGAGCATCTCAAACATTTGGAAATATTTTGAGATGTTTGTCACAAGGAAGGATTAGTGCTTTCGAGAGAAGAAGGCGGTGATTGCAACAAGGCAGTTGAATTTCTAGGAATTGAGATCGCGAATGGAATCATCCTACAAAGTCATATTGTAGAAAAGATACGGGGATTTCGGATACTGTTTGAAAGACAAGAAGCAACTTGAGAGTTTTCTTGGAGTTGTTAACTTTCTTGGGATGTTCATTAACAATCGGCATACTACAAGAAGGTGTTTAGCCCATTGCTTAAAAAAGATCACGATATTCAAATGGGAAGATGAACATCAAGAAGAATTAAGCAACTTAAAGAAGTTTGTAAAAAGCTTCCAAAGCTTGCAATTCCCCAGACGAGGACGAATGAAGTTCTTTTACGCAGGATGCAGTGATGATTGGTGGGCGGCGGTTCTTACGAAAGTCACACCAAGCGAGGAAGTGCCATGCAAATCTTTGCGGCGGTTTATTCACCCCTAGTGAAGCAACTCGGTGGCATATTAACGAGAAAGAATTCTTTGCGATCGAAAGGCTTTTAAAAAATGGCCTCTATTTTTTGGCTAAAAAGTTTACTTTAAAAATTGATAATTCAAGTGTCGAGGCTTTTCTCAAAAACAAAATTGAATCAAAACCGAGAAAAGGCTCGATTACTTAGATGGCAAGTTGAATGTCAATATTATGATTATGATATTATCATTATAAAATCTCATGAAAATATTCTTGCATTTCTTGACACGAGATGGAAGGGCGCGTTCTTTGTGAGGTCCTTAAGCGAGTAAGACATCTCGGGAAAACCTGGAAAGTCTAGAAGCGAGATTTTGGGGCGTTATGTCTCAATGAAAGGCTCTTTGGGCGACTTCAACGGTGACGGAAAACTGTTTCTAGTCAAATACGAGCATGTCGGTTCGCTCAAGGACAATTGTTCTTGCGGCTGCAAGGGCCTCTCTTCCGGGCCGCATCTCTACGGTGCAAAAAGGGGCCGAGAGAGTACGGGGCTCTAACCCGGAGGTTATGGATTCAAGTACCATAATCACAAGTGTTGCGGTGATGCATCCCGAGGGTGTACAAAGCGTAGCGAATGTTGAAGCTCCGGTGTCACAACCCGAGTCTTCAAGTCAACCCAAAGACCTGCGGGGTAAAGAGGAGAGTTGAATCTTAGGCCACGAGACAGGCAAATCTAAGGTTCAAACGGCGAGAATAAGATTTCTCCTATGCGGGTATATCAACAAAGAATGGGAGAAACTAGTTACAAGACAAGGTATTAACCAGGAGAAAACAATGGTTGATATCTCGAGGCAAGTATCCCGAGTTTGGATGAAACCAGGAAGTCATCCAAATGAAGTACAGGAATGATATACTTTTGGAGCTTTAGCTTCAATCTATATCGTGTCACCGAGGATTCCAGAAATTTCAAAATTACCTAAATGGATTGGGGAAGCGATTTACGAGACTGGGCGATAATCCACACTTGGCCGAGAGGAGATATTTTGGAAGCTGTATTTTATCGGTGCGGCTCCCGAACCAAAGAAAGAAAGGCTTTAATGAAGCTCTTCATTTCATCAAGCTAAGAAGACCGGATGGAAATGCTTTAAAATACATTAAAGCGCTTCAGGAAGAAGGACCGATGTTAGTAGGAGCATTTTTCGAAGATGAAGCTTCTACAGACGAGCATGGGGTCTTTGGGTTTGTCTAACGGAAATGGACAAGGTCAAATATCCATTCAAGTTCTTCCAAAATTCGACAAATGGAACTTTCCTTTTGAATTCGATGACTGGATCAACCACGGATTTGCGGAGGAACTCTTCGAGACCAAAAGAAGAATTCTCAGGAGAACAAGATTCCGACAAGCAAAGAAACTTAGGAAGTTACGTAACATGGCGCATGTTGGCCGTTGGATCGCCAGGATCATCAAGCATGCCCCGACGAAGGAACCCGAGTTTGGGAAAGGATTCGACCCAAACCCGACCGACAAGATCATGCAATTTGGAAAGGATAAGGGCCCGACTCACAAGACGCGTTATCCTCGGGGACCACGTAAACCAAATTTTTAAAAGATTCCCGACAAGCGGCACGGGCCGAAAGTCACGCGGAAAAAAAAGAAAACCGGTGGCGAGCAATAATGTAGGATATGGCGTAAGTAGTGACATCATATATATCGCAAGATTTGAAGTCCGCCTTTGAAGTCCAGGACTTACATCTATTTAAACCCGGAGTTTGAAGGGAGGTGAGGACATCGAACATTTCCCTTAGTCTTCTTACAATAAACTTTCTTTGTAAAATTCTTTGTTGTGAGTTTAGAATTTCTAAGAGTGTTTTTAGTTTTCGGATTTTAGTTTTTTTAATTTTATGTACAAGAGTGTGATAGCCTTTATGAGAGGCTAAACAAGTTTTCTCCTCCCAAAAGGAGATTCATGATGTAATAAATCTTTCTTTAAGTTCTTAATAAAATAAAAATTTGTTTGTTCAACATATGTTCATAATGTACTATTGATCAATCCCCTTTGAAGAATTACTTTACGCCTTGGAGTAGGAAAGCGAACCGGTTTGTCAGCAGCGATTTAAGGAGTCGGATAACTTGCGGATCATCTTCCAGGGTGAGGTTGAACAGGTGAGAGTTTGTTTGTCAAGCGATCGGGGCGATAATTTTCCGGCGGTGGCGTTGCGAACCACTTAACCCGAAGTCTTTGTTTGGTCAAAAGAGGTATGAATTTTAAAGGATTTATTAATTCTACGGAAGCATGTTGGGCACGATATGGTCGTAATGGACTATATCCGTTTTATCTAAACACTTTAGTCACGAAATCGATTTTGAATTATGAAGCATTTCTGAAGTATGTCTATTGAGTTTATAGGTGGAAACTGACATGATCCACTTAAAACCTCGAATAGAGACTGGATCTAAGTAGGTGTAACAATGCCATTTAACGGAATAGGTATCGGAAAATGTAAATTTTCATAATCCTTGAAATTGGGGTTTTTGGAAAATAGCAGGGGTATGACGAGATTGAAATTGCTAAATTTTGAAAGTTATAGGACTATAATTGCTACCTTTGAAAGATAAAGGACCTAATTTGCTATTAGGCCATAAGGACAAAATTGTCCGGGCATAAATTGCCACTTAAACAAAATATAGTCATCTTTTGCCACTACTTAAAAGTTCTTTGGGTATATTTTGCAATTTGGCGAGTATCAAGGAAACAACAAAGGTTGCACATGGGGATGGCCTTTGGTTTTGCCTATAACTCACACTAGTAACTCTTCTCTCGATTCTTGTTCTAGTCCTTATGTTTTTCATCTTAAAAATCTTCTTCTTCTTCCCGATATAACAAAAAAATTGTTGAGTGTGTCACGGTTTGCCAAAGATAACTCTATCTTCTTTGAATTTCATCCTAATTTTTGTGTTGTTAAGGATCTCAATACGGGCGAGTCTTACTCAAGGGAGACTTAAGGAAGGCTTGTATCATTTTGATCTCGAAGTGTCAATCCAACCTACGGTGTTTACGTGCCCAAGACCATAAGCTCCAACAAGTCGATTCCGGTGCTTCTAGTGCTTCTTTTAGTTTATTAGGATCTCGGCCTAGTGTTCGATTTTCTGTTGTTAAAAAAGGCACGATATTTCTATATGGCACCAAAGATTAGGCCATCTAGCACTTGGGCTGTGGAACAAGTGTTTAAGAATTGTAATCTTTCATTTGATATTAATAAAGAAGCACACTTTACCTTATGTGATGCTTGTTGCAAGTCAAAGATTCATAAGCTTACATTTCGACTCTCATACTAACTATACTCAAGCTTTTGAGCTCATACATTCGATCTCGGGACCTTCCCGATCAATTCATCCACCAACTATAAATATTACATCAGTTTTGTTGATCAATATACCAGATACACTAGGATTTATTTCTTGAAAAACAAATCGAAGCTCTTTCGACTTTGAGAAATTTTTAAAAATGGTGAAACTCAATTTAACTCAAAGATTAAAATTCTCCAAAGCGATTGGGGAGGGAATTCAGAAATTTTACTCCATTTCTTGACATCATGGTATTAGTCATAGGATTTCTTGTCCATACACTCCTTAGCAAAATGGACTTGTGGAAAGAAAGCACAGACACATTGTAGAGATGGCATTGGCACTAATGGCTCAATCAAGTGTTCCTCAGTCTTTTTGGGTAGATGCTTTTTCTACTGCTGTGTACCTTATCAATAGGCTCCCTACCAAAACTCAGAAAGGTCAGTCTCCATATGAACTTTTGTATCACAAAAAACCTGACTACCATGCTTTAAGAGTTTTTGGTTGTCTATGTTATCCTTATCTCAGAAGCATAAACAATCATAAACTTCAATTCCGTTCTTCCCATGTACATTCATTGGATATAGTGAAGGATACAAAGGTTACAAGGTTCTTCTTCCATCTGGCAAAACCTTCCTCAGCAGACATGTTTTATTTGAAGAATCCAAATTTCCTCAGGCTGTCCAAAAACCTCTTACTGATACCACTACTTGTCATCCAACATCTGTCATAATTAATCTCCCTCCTTGTCCTTCTTTAGAGTCTATTCCTCTTGATCATTCTCCCAAGCCCCAATCTACCCCAGAATCACACTCCCACACCCATGCTCCTTTCGAGTCCAGAATAGGTAGTCCTTGTTCTAGTTCCATCCCTTCCTCTCCTCCCAATTCAGCTTCGTCTTACTCTACTATTCTTCTTTATGTTCAGTTGCCTGTTGTGACAAGTGAGCTCACCCCTGCTGTCCCCCTTTCCCCTATTCTTCCCCCTCCAGTGGTCAATAAACATCCTATGGTCACCAGAATAAAAGATGGTATTGTCAAACCTAAAGTACTCACAGTTACTTCTCCTATCACTGAACCTCACACTCTTGAGGAAGCTCTACAACATACAGAATGGAAAGATGCCATGGAAACTGAGTATCTTGCTCTCCTACGAAATCATACATGGACTTTGGTCCCTGCTCCCTCAGATAAACAAATTGTTGGATGCAAATGGATTTTTAAAATAAAAAGGAATTCTGATGGTAGTTTGGCCAGATACAAAGCACGTTTGGTGGCTAAGGGATATACTCAAAATTATGGTCTTGATTATAATGAAACCTTTAGTCCCGTAGTCAAGCCTGTGACTATTAGGACTGTCTTATCTCTTGCTATGTCTATGGGATGGTAAATGCGTCAATTGGATGTTAACAATGCATTTTTGCACGGGGAATTAGAACGAGATATCTATATGCAACAACCTCCTGGTTTTGAAAAGCTACATACTCAGCAATTTGTTTGTAAGCTAAGCAAAGCCATTTATGGCTTAAAGCTGGCCCCTAGAGCCTGGTACACTAAACTCAAGACTGAGCTTGTTAGGCAAAAGTTTCAACCCTCTCAGGCTGATAACTCTCTTTTCTTTCAGATTTGTGGCAACTCGTACACAGTGGTTCTTGTGTATGTGGATGATATTATTGTCACTGGAAGTAATGACAAATTGATTGAAGATTTAATCATTAGTCTCAATAAATCTTTTTCATTAAAGGATTTGGGCAAATTGCATCATTTCATAGGAATTCAGGTCACTCATACTCAGTCAGGTGGACTTCATTTATGTTAATCTCAATACATTAAGGATGTTCTTGCCCGAGTCAATATGACATCTGCCAAGGCTGATGTTATTCCTATGGTTCAGTCTCCAGCTTTGTCTAAACACATTGGTTCTTCTTCAGTTGATGGCACTTTGTATAGGAGTATCATTGGTGCGTTGCAATACATTACAATTACCAGGCCAGAGATCAATTATAGTGTTAATAAGTTGAGTCAATTCATGCAAAATCCTCTTGACACTCATTGGAGAGCTGCCAAAAGATTACTCAGATATTTGGCTGGCACTTGTACTTTTGGACTGGAGATTACCAAGTCATCTAATCATAACATCATAGAATATGCAGATGCAAATTGGGCCACAAATATTGATGATAGGAAGTCTGTCACTGGGTTCTGTATCTATATAGGTGACAATTTAGTTGCTTGGTGCTCAAAGAAACAACATTCCATCTCTAGATCAAGTACTGAAGCTGAATTCAGAAGTCTGGCTCATTGCTCCACTGAGATATTATGGCTCAAGTCTTTACTCAATGAATTGCAGGTGTCTCAGTCTCATATTCCTATTATTTGGACTGACAATATTGGTGCAGAGTGGCTGCAAACCCTGTTCCCCATTCTAAAGCCAAGCACATCGAATTGGATTTATATTTTGTCAGATAAAAGGTGCAACTTAATGCTTACTTCGGCCGGTCAAACATGTTCCTTCAATTGATCAAACTGCTGATATTTTTACCAAACCTCTCACGGGACAATCTTTCACCAGGTTTCGTTCTAGACTCAAAATTAGTCCTTCACCTGGTTCAGATTGGGGGGTTGTTAACACTCAAGATATATCATACAATTGTGATTGGATCACCGCCAAGTGTCACCCATCCATTACCTCAACCTTGTACTGGTACTCATCATTTCTTTGATGATGACAGTGCTACAAATTGAGTAGTTAGAATATTCTTCCGCTATCCAATGGAATAGTAACATGTGTCCTATTCTAGATCCTTCTCTTTTCCTTAAATCGTATTCAACTCGATGTATTCATTTCAAGTTGATCAATGGAATATCTAGTAACCTTAGCCTTTTGTTTTCTCCATGTTTTATTTTTGCATTACTTCTGCTAGAGAACAGTAACCTTTTTTCCATATAAATCATAGTTATGTGAGTATGTGACTACAAAATCATAACTCATAAGAGGACATGGGCTCTTGTAGGAAATGCTTTTCGGGTCGTGGGGAGGGTTAACTGTACTATGTGTAAATTTTAATTGAGTCAAGTTTAATTAATATTCTTTAAGAGAAGCTTAATTCTATTATAGATTGCATTTGGATCAGAAATTTTGGATTTAAGGGGAGAATTTGTGGAAAAAAATTCATGTGACACTAAAATTTAAATTTTGGACAAATCTCGTGTGTATTGTTCTAGTCATCCACTAAAATCCAAATCTTTCCATCCAAATTTCAAATGCAAACTTTTAGCAATTGGACGGGCCTTTCTAAACTCGAGATATGATATGCCAAAATTTTTAAGCCACAAACTTAAATTTGCCCCAGATCCATAACTAATGGATAGAGTCGTTAGACTCGATCACTAAACTAGTTTTATAATTATAAAAAGTATTATAAAATACATTCTTAAAAGGTATTGTTATAATTATAATTTTGTAAAAAAAAAGGTTTTCTTTTTGTGTATAATAAATACAATATTATTTTAAAAAAATAAAAATAAAAAATCAGGGTATAAATCAGATTAGTCAAATTCAGGGGCGGAGCTAGACCCGTAATGTTGGGGGGCTAAAAATTTTTGGGGGGGCTAAATCAATAAAAAAATAAATATTTAGTACTAAAAATTAATATTTTAAAATAAAATATATATATATAATTAATTGAATTTTCAAAAAATTTGGGGGGGCTAAAGCCTCCCTATACAAGGGAAGGATACGCCCCTGGTCAAATTTACACACAGTAGTATCTCCGAAAAGAGAAAAAATAAAAGAAAAAAAAGAAATTCACATGGACCCTAACTCCTAAGCTGGTTCTAGACCCTAACTAGTTGGGTCCACCAGGCAGCAGGCCCCCATCCCAAACATTCCCGCATTAAGGGCATCACCAGTGGTAAAAACCACAAACCTGCTCTTTTGTGGATCCCACACTGCCACATCACTGCCACATCAAAAGCAAAAAATCTCATTTTTTTCTCCACAATCAAAAAACCTCCCAACAACTTTTTTATGGGCCCCGCACTCAAATTACATCTCTTCAAATAATCTCCAACAACTTTTGATTAGATCCCACCATAATTTCTATTTTATACTTTATATTTCACACATATATAATTTCATTTATATATTATATATTGCATTATTTATAAATTATTAAAAACAAAATCAATATTCTTTATATTATATTTTTAATATACATTATTTTTAGATTTTATATAAAATTCAATGTTTGATGAAAATATAATAAAAAGAAAAAAAAATGAAAGCCAACCATATTATAAAGCAAAAAGGTATACTCAAAAAATAAAAAATAAAAAACAACAATAAAGCAAAAAGTAAACAGAAAAGGGCAAATGGTTTGGCTATTGTGGGCTATTATTCCACTCACTCGTGTCACAAACGCAGGCTCCTGGCACAGCGTGCAGTCACGCGAGTGTCTTCTTCTTTCTTTTATTTTTTAGTCTTTCGAAAAAAGCAGCTTCGTAGCTACGAACCAGTTTTTTCCCAAAAAGCTCAAACCCATGCTTCCCAATGGCAAGAGGTTTTTTGCTCAGCTTTTTTCTCCCAAAAACCTCCCCAAAAAAGTCCCGATGTGGATGCTCTTAGCCTACAGCCCTACACCAACATACAATTTTGTTGAAAGTTTGAATTATGTATATCTTTTTTCTAAATAGGGTGACAAAATCTATCTAATTTTTTGTCGATACAAGTGATTTATTTTTTAAACACATATATGTAAGTTGACAATCTCCACCTTAAAAAATCAATATTGTTAAAAAAATGTCCAAAATTATTTTTACAATATACTAGTATATCACCCTTGCGATGCACAGAGTGCAATAAAATAAAATATTGTATAGTTTGATATTAAGAAATTGATACATTGTAGGAATTGTAAAGAGATAGGACATGATTGACTCAAAAAAAAGGAGATGGGACAAGACGGGTATCTCAATACTCAGACCTACTCCCCTTTCTTTGAACATGGAAAGGGGATGCAGCCATGCAGGTTGACATGTCTTGATCGAATAAAACAATGTACGATTCATTAAACAAGAATCATTATTATTCTTATAAAATATCTTGTTAAATATCCAACTACAAATGAAAATTTTGGAAAAATGGGAAGAATAAAAAAGAAATTAATTATAAAATATAGACAAATGAGAAAAAAATAAATTAATTATATATTTGATGCAAGTTTATACATTTATTAAAAACACTTGCTATCTAAAACTTTAAAAGTTATACATTCACTTAATAATTTTTCAAAACTAAATTAAACTAGATCAATGGAGACCAAATTAATTAATAATTTTTTAAAATGTATACCAACAAATTACTATACTTGTTACTTTAATAAATAAAATTAGTGCCATTTGATTTATCCATAATGATATCTTCAACTTAAATCATGATTATATGAAAAAAGTAAGAATGAACAATATTTTTTTATTGTTTTAGACTAACAAATAAATATAGACTAAATATTAGAACAAATAAATAGTTTTCTTTTTATATAATAAATATTTACTTATTTTGTATCGAAAAAGTATAACAACATTTATTTCTACAAAATCCATAGATGTATATCTATTTTATTTCTAAAATTGCTATATAATGCAAATTTGAATATATATAAATCTCCTTTATAATATCTAAATTTGAATATATTTTTGTTTATTTTGTATTATATATTATATTTATTTACATTGTTTTATGTCGGTTTTGGAATTGTAAATTTGTTCTCCATGTTTGTATTGTATTATTCGGACCATATAGTATCTTTGTTTGAATTTTTCATATTCGATAATTAACAGATATTTAGTTATATTATCCATCAAGAATTATGATTTGTAAGAAATTAAACAAAATAAATACTAATTTTTGTGAAAAATAAAATAACAATAGTAACTGTTAAATTCATATTCACATTATATCTAAAATCCTACCAATTTTAAACCTATGAAAATCTAGGAAAATTCTATTTTCTCAAAGTAATAAATTTTAATTATTTAAATTAAGAGAGTATAAAACTGTATATTTTTGTTACCTTAATCATTAGAATTTACTCAAATTATGCTAAGGTAAAATTAGATTTACTGGAAATAGGGAATTACAATTTTCAAAAATTGAAAAGTATGATGTATTAAATATGTTAATATTTTACATCTTAGTTTTTCATTTAAATAGTAAGGTTTTAATTTTGTAATTTTTAAAATCATAGAATAATTTTAGATATAAGTTTATTGTAATTGAATTTATCCAATGATTTATTTTTTATTATAATAAATTCTTGATTTATTTTAATATTGTTTAGATTTTATCAAATGATTCTAAGACTTGTCAAATAAACTTTAGATTTATTTGATACATCTAAGGCCATATTTCATAATGTTTCATTTATTTATATAATTTTATGAATTCTTGGATAATTTTAGATTTATGAAATATTTTATAGATCTTATATGCTTTTTTGAATTTATTTAATTTATTTTATAATTTAAGTTTTTAATTTTTATTTGGTCAGTCTTATCAAATAATAGTTTAGATTTATTTTATAGTACTTTGATCATTAAATAATTCTTAAATTATAAATTATGTGAAAATAAAAAAATATAAGTTTTTAAATTAAGGGAGTATAAAAATAGTTGTCAAGATAATTTTACCTTAATAATTAGAACTAACTGTTAGTCCAAGTGGCTACAATAATCTAGAGGGGGGGTGAATAGATTATGCCGATTTTACGCAAATTACCCTCTTTTTTGAAACAACGAGTAAATAACAAGAATGTAGATGCGGAAAATAAACAACACTCGATTGATTTAAAGAGGTTCAACCCACCAGGGCCTAATCCTCTACCACCCCAAAGTATCTCGGGATGGATTTTTCAAAAGAAAAAAGATTTTATTAATTTACCAAAAATTAATACAACACCTTGAGGATTACCACAACCCTCTTTCACCACCTTGAGGATTACCACAATCCTCTTACAACACCTCGAGGATTACCACAACCCTCTTACGACACCTTTGAAGATTACCACAACCTTCAAACACCTATCACCTAGATCACCCAGTGTATTCTTACCACAAGAATACTCACAAGGATGTCTTGTGTTGAATGATGACCAAAATCAAGATTACAACTCAATAAAGATTGATACTGATATGAGTACAAGTGTAATCAAGAATTGAAAGCCTAGACCTCAAATAAGTCTTTGGTGAAAGTGCTTAGGCTAATACAACAAGATATAGAAGTGTTTGCTTAGAATGCTCTTTTTGCTTGTAGTAAGTGTTGTGTCTTGTTGCTTGAATGAAGCCTCTATTTATAGAAGAGGACTTGGCTTTCATTTCAGGACATTAGCTCCTCCTCGGGGAGTGATTTCTTTGCAAAAAGAAACCATTTAAAATGATCAATATAGCTGTTAGAAATCAATCCCACAAAATAGGGAAAAGTTGTCAAAAACGGATGAGTTTGCTAATAAACATGGGGTTCGGGATCGGTCGCGCAGAGATAAGATTGAAATTGAATTCGCGAATGTTTACACAGGGGGGTCGGGGGAAGTGCGACGGCCGCCTCTTAGCGTGGATGCCGGTTGCCGAGCGATTTTATTTAAACAGAGAAGTCCGGAACAAAAATCCAACTTGCAGTCATTGTGTCGCCACGGCCGACGGTGTCGACCGCATCGCCGCCACCTGGTCGACGGCCGCTGCCCTGTTTTCTTACGTCCCATTTTCTGTTTTCAGCTCAACTCAGTGCGGGTTGCCCTATAGGCGGCCGGTCGAGCTCTGAAACAAATGTGTTGTCCAATGTTTTATTGAAAATAAACTTCAAGAAATACTCAGAAAAAATAGTAAAAACATTTTAAGTTGATCGGAAGTATTTAGACAATATTTAGGAAATAGTTTTGGTTTAAAAACGAATTTGAACAAAATCGAACATAATCATCAAAATCATGATAAAAACATTTATCTAACAAACTCCCCCTTTTTGATGATTACAAACCAAAACAATTTTCTTGAGGACGATATGAAAACTTCGGTTTACGAGTAAACTATCCGTTAGAAGTATTTCATACAAAGCTCCCCCTATTTATGAGCATATCAACAACCGATTTTAATAAGTAAGAAGCACAAGCTATAACAAGCTTATATAGATTGCATCATGAGCTAAGAAGCTCCCCCTGTCACAAAACTTATAAACAATTTCATCCGAGTCCAAAGTTCAAGCCATGGACTAGGTATTAGAGTCCACAATACTTATTGCGAGCTTTTATTAGCTTCTCTTGAGCTAACGAGCCAATATCCTGTTTCTCCCCCTTTGGAATCATCAAAAAGAATGTTAGAATGGTGAAAACACCATACAATAATATCAAAGTGCGCCAAAGGGACGGTTAATTAACCGTTGATCAATTAAAGCATAATAATCCAAGGAAAATTGGAGAAATGTAATATGAAGAGTTCATACGCTTGTTTTGTTTGTCAAAACATGATCTCAATAAGTATAGAAAGCTTTTGAAAGCAAGAGACTCATGTATAAGTTGAAATTTTCATTGCGACATAACATCGAACACCTTGTGTGCGTTAAAAATAAAAGAGGTTGTATATAACCTTTGTAAATGGTTCAAGCCAAAAATTTTCAACATCAATTCAAGTCAATCATCATACATAACAACACAACAACCAAGCTCATCATGATCATACGAAAATTTCATCAAAACATTTTAGGAAACTCGAAAACTCAAGGGTTCCACCCAATTGAGTAAAAGAAGCGAAATTCTTACCATTTGATCGGAAAGAGTGAGCCATAATGATGATGATCATGCTATATAATGTCCATGTTGTGTAAAAGATGCATGAAATCCATTTTTGAATGAAATTTGAGTGAATTTGGCAAAGGGGACGAAAAATGGCCAAAATTTGTCAAAAAGAAGAATGCTGAAGACAGAACGTTTAAAAGCCAAAATATAGCTTAGGGCGGTAGGTCGAGTTGAGGGTGACCGGTCGAGGTTGAGGGCGGCACGGTTGCCCTCAACTCCTTCGATTTCATTGTTTTGTCGAGTTTTTCCAAAATCCGAATTTTCAACCAAAAATCCGATTTTTCGCCCCTAAGTTTTAAAAATGTGCAGAATGCAAACGTAAGCTTTATTCAATATGCATTATGCCTAACCGAGCTCGTATAGAAGAAAAAGTCTCGGAAGATAGCGGTTTTGTGAAAATATCCGCTAATTGATCTTGAGATGGTACAAAGGATATCTCAATTTTACGTTTTGAAACACAATCCCTTAGAAAATGATGTCGAATCTCAATATGTTTAGTACGGTTATGATGAACCGGGTTTTGAGCAATATTTATAGCGGATATATTATCACAAAAGATAGGTACATTTTCAAAAGAGCATTTGTAATCCGCTAAGGTTTGTTTCATCCAAAGAAGTTAAGTACAACAAAATGCGGCGGAAATATATTCGGCTTCGCCGTTGAAAGAGAAACACGTTTTGCTTCTTTGAAAACCAAGAAACTAGGCAATCGCTAAAAATTGACATGATCCGAAGTACTTTTCCGATCATCAATATTTCCCGCATAGTCCGAATCACTATAACCTTTAGGAGAAAAATTTTCATTCTTTGGATAAAATAAACCATATTGAATGGTGCCTTTCAAATATCGAAAAATCCTTTTAACTAAGCACTCATGTGAGATTCTTTGGGATTGCTTTGAAAACGAGCACATAGGCATACGGCATGAAGAATGTCCGGTCTACTAGCGGTTAAATAAAGTAAACTACCAATCATACCTCGATACTTTGATTCATCCACGGACTTGTCTTTCTCATCTTTGTCAATTTTGACATTTGTTGCCATAGGAGTAGAGACGGTTCTTTCTTCTTCAATGCCGAACTTTTTCAAAAGTTCTTTTGTATACTTTGATTGCGAAATATAAATACCTTCTTGACATTGCTTAATTTGAAGTCCAAGAAAGAAATTAAGCTCCCCATCATACTCATCTCGAATTCTCCTTGCATTAACTTAGAAAATTTCTTGCATAAAGAATCATTAGTAGCACCAAAGATAATATCATCAACATATATTTGCACAAGTAAACAATCTTGCCCTTTTTCAAAAACAAATAGAGTTGTATCAACTTTACCTCTTATAAAACCATTTTGTAAAAGAAAAGAGCTAAGTCTATCATACCATGCACGGGGTGCTTGTTTTAAACCATACAAGGCCTTTTAAGTTTATAAACATCATTAGGCCTAGAAAAATTTTCAAACCCGGAGGTTGTTTTACATAGACTTCTTCTTGAATAATACCATTTAAGAAGGCAGATTTAACATCCATTTGGTAAAGTTTGAAATTTTTAAAACAAGAATAGGCAAGCAAAATACGAATAGCTTCTAAACGTCTACGGTGCAAAAGTTTCATCATAGTCAATACCTTCTTCTTGACAATACCCTTGAGCTACTAACCTTGCCTTATTTCGAACAATGTTGCCTTGATCATCAAGTTTGTTCGGAATACCCATTTTGTGCCAATAATGGTTTGAGAAGGAGGACAAGGTACCAATTCCCATACATCATTTCTTTCAAATTGATTCAACTCCTCTTGCATCTCTAGAAACCAATCCTCATCCTCAATAGCTTCTTTAGCATTTTTGGGCTCTTTTTGAGAAATAAGAGCTTTCTCGGCAAATTTTCTCCGAGTCATCACTTTGTCAAGGGGATCACCAATAATAAGATCTTTTGGGTGATCTCCTTAAATTTCAATGCAACGAGGAAGATCCGAGATATCACCTCTATCTTCTTGAGGACCATTTGAGGTGGACGGTTGATCATTTGATGTAGACGGTTGATCATCAATTTGAACAATTTGTTCAATAATATCCTCTTCATCACTATCATCATTAGGAATTCTTTCAACTCCAGAAGCTTCATTGAATTTAACATGGATGGATTCTTCAACAACTCCACTAGTCTTATTGTAAACCCGATATGCTTTGCTTTTTGTTGAATATCCCATAAATATCCCTTCATCGGCCTTAGGATCAAGTTTGTCCAATTGATCCTTGGTATTCAAAATAAAGCATTTACAACCAAATATCTTGAAATAACTAATATTTGGAGTTCTACCTTTCCAAAGCTCATATGGAGTTTTATTCATTTTAGGACGAATATAAACTCGATTATTGACATAGCAAGCGGTACTTACGGCCGGCCCAAAAATACTTTGGAAGTGAAAATTCATTGAGCATGGACCGACTCATTTCTTGTAATGTCCGATTTTTCCGTTCGGCTACTCCATTTTGTTGAGGTGTGTTCGCCTATTTTTATAGCTTCACCGCAAGTGTACGGATCAGTTTATAGAATAGGGTTTGCAAGGTCGAATCCACAGGGATTAATAAATTAATGTACTAAGTATTGGATTATAATAGTCCTATTTTTATCTAAACTATCGAAATTTGAAGGGTTGGTTTTATTACTACTAAAGCGTAAATTAATCCTAAATTAACAAAGTAAAGAGCGATTGAAAGATCATGTATGAATGGATGGATTCCTGGTTATGGTTTCAATTAATATCCCACTTTTATGCTCAGGTTAAGCAAACCAAGGTTAAACATATTCTTCTCTATAGACCAATCACCACATAGAATTTACCCTCTCTCTCGAGATGTATGTAAAAGCGTTGATTGGAATATCTATGTTAGCATCTCTACTCAACATGAGATATCCAACTCCCAAAAGTTCAAAAGATTAAAAGATCTCACAAATATTCACTGAGACTTCTCAATCATGCAATCTATTTGTGTCAAGTACTCAAGATCTAGTATTGAAACTCATCGGTTAGAATTATGAATCAATACATCAAACAAGTTTAGATCAAAGGCCTTTTGATAAAACAAGAATTAAAGCAAAGTACTTGAATAGAGAAAGAAAACATTAACTTCAATTATCCTTAATCATCACATAAAAGTGTTTATTAATCTACTCCCAAACCCGGGAATCACAAGAGTTTTAGCCAGACATTGAAATAAACAATTCATAGACAAATTATCCATAATCAAAATCTAACTAATTGAAATACGATACGATGGAATGAGTGACTCGGGGATGACGACGATCTCTCGATCTATCTTCAATCCTCGAAGGTGTGGTTGCGGTCTTGATCAATCTCTCGAAGTTTCCGATGGAAAACTGCTCTTTTCTCTGGTTTCTAGGGTAAAAATCAGCGTCTCTTTGTTTGTGGCCACCCCGGGTCTATTTGTACTTCGTTCGGGTCGAAACCTAGTTGAAATTTGACAAACTCTGTTTTTCCCGCAGCACGGCACGGCCGTGCCCCTTTGGCACGCCCAGCCCGTGCTGGGTGCCGAACCATTTGTAATCTTTCTTCAGAGGGGCACGGGCGTGCCAATATGGCACGGGCTGCCCGTGCCCTATGCCGCACCTTGGGTAATCCTGCTTGGGTCGAGCACGGGCTGTGCTAGAGGAGCACGCCCTGCCCGTGCTCACCTGGAACAATATGCCCATAGACTCTTTTTTCCGTTTCTTGCCCGGTTCGTCCAACTTCTTATCGACTCGACTCCAAACTTCGTCACTTGTGTCAAGTATTGGCGGTTACAATGCTCGAATTGTTGCCACTATGCCACAAATATAGATAAATTTCTACAAAACGAGCAAAGCGTAATCCAATTCCACAAAACAAGAATACTACTCAATTTACTTGTATAATGCATGCATATTCCCACATTCTAGCCAATATTAAACCCAAAATACATGCAAAATACCAGTCAATCAAACCCCCAAACTTAAACTGTTGACAGTCCCGGTCAACACTTTATAAACAAGACAACACAATTGGGGTAAAGAAGAGCAACTCAAGAACACCGCATCACAATTCATGTCATCTATCCATAGACATCAAGCATAAACCAACCAAGTTTCAAATAGCTAACACGGAGCACAAGTCTATTAAAATCATGGTAAAACACTTCAAATCATGCCTCTCATGGATAAAGTGTATACTCTACTCACTAGAATAATAAGGGACGTGTATTCGCTCAAATCATATCAATGTTGAAGAATTACCATATGCTTGCAAATCGTCTCACATCTCCGCCACTCGTTTGTATGCAATTCACAAATCATAAAGGACTTTGTTTATGGTTGTAATGAAGGCTCTTTGGTTAAGGTAGGGAAATATGGATAAAGTGACTCAACTTAAGCGTATAGATTGGTAAGCACATCGTTTTTCTCAAACATTTATTCTAATACCAACCAATTATGTACTCCCAATCGCCTTATATCTTATCACCTCTCTATTTCTCCCTTCTTTTTTTTTCATACAAATCATTCTCCTTCGCCTTACATCACATCGTCCAGCCCATTTTTCGTCTTTGCCGACTCACTTTTTCGTTTTTTTTCCGATTGTTTTGTGAGTATCCTCATTTTTTCTCCTTTTCTTCTTTTATTCCCAATCACCAATCATACAAACTGTTTTCTAATTTCTTGATATCCCTTCATTCAATCATTTATTGTATCCTTTACTCAATGCTATACGCTCAAGTTTAGGATAATGAGATATATCAATTTAAGTTCTAAGGCTTGAAATGTGGCTATCAAAAAATCAGCAATAGGCTCAAGTTGGTGACTAGGAAAATCAAATATCATAAGGTAGGCAAAAGGCTTGAAAGGCTTAACAAAAATGGCCTAAAATCATTTTCATGAATGCATACAACATGTGACCTTGACGGAGATACCGAGCAAGTTCTAGAATTCAAATCAACATGAATGACACACTCAATCGCAAACAAGACTGCATATGATGAAAGCAGTAAAGGCTCAAAGCTCACAGGCTTGTAAGTGCATAATTCAAAGCATTTTAACCATGATCCCAATAAGCACATGCTCCATATTAATTATTCTCAACCCGATCAACTCACACTCAACATCCAATTCAAAACAACACGAACTAATCCGCAAATGCTCCCAAGATCAAGATCTCAATCAAAACACAACAAACACATAATAGCGGTCAACTCACTCCCTAACTACTAGGAAAGCAATAAACGTGCTAAAGCGATAAACATGCTAAAACCATAAAACAAAAAATATCAAACATCTAATGCACTGCACCCTATATGATATGCTCTACATGCAACTAAATGAATGCAAACGCCACACCCATCAATAAAATTACTACCTCTCCCCTAAAACTTGAATGAAATTATAGCGCATAAAAGAGAAGGTAGAATTTCAAAGAAAAGTGTGGATATGACTGGATTCTTGTGGGGGTGGCGGCGGGTAGTGGCCCGGGAGATATGCCGATTCTCGATTCGTAATCACTCGCAATATCTCCGACTCATTTGCTCGTGTGCTTGGTTCCACAAGCTCGCATATGGTACCTTTGATCTTGGACTTCTTGTAAGCACGAAATCACTCTATGCTTGCCGCAAGCTTTCCTCAAATGCACGTAACCTGCCGTGATCATACCGCCCCCACGTTCCTCACCTTGGCAAGAGCTCTCGGAATATCAGCCGTCCCTGTGGGCCGCTCCGATCGAAGCTTCCCTATTGGAAGTCTTGCTCAAACCCCTCTCCCGTCTATCGTACTCCTGTGCCTCCATGACCAAGTCTTCTTCATCGGGCAACCCGGCTATCCTTCGCCTCTTTCGCGCCGCCAAACCCCGCATGACTACGATATGCTCCTGAGTCTGGCTTGATTGATTTGGTTATCATTACTCTTTGTGAGTGCGGGTTAGGAAGGGAAACGAAGACCCGACTTTTTGTTGAAAACAGAGGATATTCTCCTCACATCGATGATCTTCATGGTGAGAAGGCGCTCATGTTAATGCTTCTTTTGCCGCTAATGGTTCCATGCGGCTTATGTCAACCCCAAAATGTAGTGCGATTGGGGTTATCATTCCCCCAATTAGTATTTTCCCACTTTATGTTGTTGTACGTGAGACGGCGTGTTCCACAAAGTATGCCGCCATGTTATAAGGGGTGCGATTGAGCATACACCAAAGTAGGTATAGCTCTCTCGCTTGCATACCCCATTGTTGTACTGGGGCGAACACAGAGTGGGCCGTTACTTTTTGAATGTAACGGAATATAGGGTTGCGGAGTGAGGAGGCCTTGGAGGTGCGCACCGCATATTGCATGAGCCCCGTGTCGGGAGTTTGAGTCAACAATTGCCAGAAAGCACGCGAGTCGTAATTTGCGGCCGTTCGGTATGGGGCGTCCGATGGTACCCCAAAAATTTGATTAAGTTCGGCAATAGTGACGGTTCTCCATTCGTTCCTCAACTTGAATGGATTTTCGAGGCTCACTCGTGGTCGTGTTGCCGTGACCTGAACAGTGCTTAAGAACTCTAGTGTGAGTGTCTTGTAGGTTGGCCACCGCCCTTGCATAAATGTGGTCCATCCAACTCGATCAAACATTTGCCACACCTCCTCGTGTATCCCGAGAGCTCGGGTACATTCATCGTCGGTATAGCGTGTAGGTGCGAATGAGCGATGGATGAGCGGTTCCATTTATCCGAGATTTCATTTTCATCAATAGTGAGCCCGTAAGCCTCGGCCGTTTGTCCGGGTGTGGTGGCGCTCGAGCGTGTGGCTCCCCAACCTCGTCTTCCTCGGTTTGGTCGTGGTTCAGCCATGTTTCAATTTAGTACCTGGCAAAACAATCGTGAGAATCCATACTTGCCAAGTAAAAACAAACAATGAATTAATACAACAATTTCACTAGAAGTATAGTAGCTCATCATCAACAATTCGATTCATAATCAAGCGTTCAATTCACATATCAATGTAATTGCCGAGATTCCTAGCCCCTAACCTCCTAAACAATCTAACACAAGTATAATCCATCAAGCAATCAACTAAATTCATCACAATTCAACAACCCACCAAGTGTTCGATAAAAAGCCCCATAGAAAATTCCAATTAAAAATATGGCTAAAGTATCACACAAGCATCATATATCAACCCTAGTTCATAATCCTCAAGAAATTTGACATAAAATTTTCGATTCATACCTTAATTTTCGAGAATTAGAAGAGAGTTGGATTGTTGAAACCCTAGGTGCTATCTACCCCAAATCCTTGCTTCCAAGCAAATTCAAACGTGTAATTCGTGTTTAGAGTAGTGTGGGAAGTGAGTAGTGATGATATCTAGAATGAATTTTCGAAAAAATTTGGAGGGGGATGGTTTTCTTGTTTATCCGTGCGTGAAGGGGGGAAGATTCTGTGAAGAAAATAAGGCCTGCCCGTCGGTTTTAAGCCTCAGCAGGCATGAGCACGGGCGTGCTCATTCGGCACGGGTAGCCCGTGCTGGGGGCCGAAAGATTGCTCCCAAAAATCCTTAAGGGGCACGGGCCGTGCCAAACGGCACGGGTGGCCCGTGCTAGGGCCCGAACTTTGGAGTCCTGAATTCTGGAAAGGGCACGGGCGTGCCCATATGGCACGGGTTGCCCATGCTGGAGTCCGAACCTTGTGTTCGAGTTTTTTTTTTTTTTTTTTTTTTTTACCTATGAAAGCAATAAAATCCTAACTTAAAAAAAGGAAAGGAACAAATTAAGAAACATGGGAAGAAATAAAACAACAAAACCATTGGGTTGCTCTCCCAACAAGCGCTAAATTTAACGTCTATAGCTTGACGCTTTGTTTAGTTGATCATGGCTCTAGCAATGTGAGGCGTGTCACTTCCTCCTTTTGCTCGGCTCAAGTAATGCTTGATTCTCCGGCCATTCACCATGAATGTCTCCCCATCTCGGCTCAATAGCTCCACTATTCCCGGGAGGATTTAACACTTTCTTTATCACAAACGGCCCCGACCATCTAGACTTAAGCTTTCGAGGAAAGAGTTTAAGGCGTGAGTTAAACAAAAGGACTTGTTCACCCGGTAAAAAACTCCTCTCTTCTTTATCATTCGATCGTGCCATCGTTTGGTTCGCTCCTTGTAAATCCGGGAATTTTCATAGGCTTCATCCAGGAATTCCTCCATCTCATTCGGTGCAAGAGCCTTTTTCACCCGGGCCGCTTGGAAGTCAAAATTTAACTTCTTTCTGAGGCCAAAACGCCTTATGCTCTAATTCGACGGGCAAGTGACACGATTTCGAAGACTAAGCGATATGGTGATGTGCCCAAGGGTGTCTTGTATGCGAGTCCGATATGCCCATAGTGCGTCATCTAGCTTCATGGCCCAATCTTTGCGATTTATGTTCACTGTTTTCTCTAAAATCGCTTAATCTCACGATTGGCTACCTATGCTTGTCCGTTTGCTTGCGGATGGTATGCTAATGCCACCTTGTGCTTAACCCGTCTTCGCAAGTAGAGTGCTCATTAATTTATTCACAAAGTGTGACCCCGTCGCTAATCAAAGCTCTCGGGGTTCCAAACCGAGTGAATATATTTTCTTCAGGAATTTGAGCACTACTCGCGCATCATTGGTCGAGCCGGAATAGCTTCAACCCATCGAGATCGTATTCCATGCAAGTAGAATGTATTGATAGCGAGCGAAGATGGGAAGGGGCCCATGAAGTCGATCCCCCACACATCGAAGAGTTCTACTTCCATCACATTGGTCATTGGCATCTCATGTCGTCTCGAGATGTTTCCCATCCGTGGCACCTATCACAACTTTGTACGAATAGATAGCAATCGTTAGATAATGTAGGCCAAGTATAATCCACTTTGTAATACCTTAGCCACCGTGCGCGCCGGATCCAAAATGTCCTCGGAAGGTGAGGAATGGCACTCTTGTAGAACTCCTCCCACTCTTCTTGAGGTACACATCGTCGAATGATGGTGTCGGCGCACCTCTTAAAGAGCGGGGATCGTCCCACATGTAAAACTTGACATCATGGAGGAACTTCTTCTTTTGATAAGATGATAAATCCGGAGGCAAACCCCCGCAACCAAATAATTAACAAAATCGGCATACCATGGGAATTTAGCTTGTAGCATCGAAGTTGCTCATCGGGGAATTCCTCCTTAATTGCCTCCGTGATTTCTTTCTCCTCCTTCTTGTATTCTAGTCCGGACAAGTGATCGGCTACTACATTCTCATGACCCTTTCTATCCCGAATCTCCACATCGATTCTTGTAGCAAGAGGATCCACCGAATCGATCTCGGTTTGGCATCCTTCTTGTCAAACAGATATTTAATTGCCACGTGGTCGGTGTGGACGATCGTCTTAGTCCCAATCAAGTAAGAACGAAACTTGTCGAATGCAAACACGATTGCTAGCATTTCCTTCTCGGTGGTAGTGTAGTTTTTTGGCCTTTATCTAAGGTTCTCGCGTAGTAGATGGCTCGAACATCTTGTCTTGTTTCGACCCAAAAAACAGCCCCAACCGCAAAGTCGTTGGCATCACACATTAGTTCGAAGGGCCGACTCAATCCAGGAACTACTAGAATGGGTCTTGTCACCAAAGCCTTCTTGAGAATTTCAAAAGCGCAAACAATCATTGGAAAAATTGAAAAAGATCTTTTTCTAATAACTGACTTAAAGGTTTAGTGATTTTAGAAAAGTCACGGATAAACCTTCAGTAGAATCCGGCGTGTCCTAAGAAACTTGAATGGCTTTCGTTTGTTGGAGGTGGGAGTTTCTCGATTGCCACAACTTTCGCTCTATCAACTTCCAAACTGCGAAGAGACTCGGTGGCCTAAAATAATGCCATCTCGCACCATGAAGTGGCACTTTTCCCAATTTAAAACAAGGTTAGTCTCCTCGCATCTCTCGCAAAACTAGAGAAAGGTTATTCAAGCAATGGTCATATGAATCTCCAAACACGGAAAAATCATCCATGAAAACCTCCATTATTTTTCAATGAAATCATGGAATATAGCCATCATGCATCTTTGAAAAGTAGCGGGTGCGTTACAAAGTCCAAATGGCATCCTGCAAAATGCAAAGGTACCATAGGGGCATGTAAAGGTCGTCTTGTCTTGGTCTTCCGGCAATCATGATGCGATTATACCCGAATAACCATCGAGAAAACAATAATAATCATATCCCGCCAAATGATCAAGCATCATATCTATAAAGGGAAGGGAAAGTGATCTTTGCGAGTAGCGTCATTCAACTTCCTATAATCAATACAAATTCTCCATCCAGCATTACTACTCTAGTTGCTATAAGCTCATCACTCGCGTTTCTTACTACCGTCATCCCCCTTTCTTGGCACCACTTGTACCGGACTTACCCAAGAGCTATCAGAAATAGCATAAATAATTCCAAAGATCTAACCATTTTAAAACTTCTTTTCTAACGACTTCTTGCATTATAGGGTTTAATCTTCTTTGATTTTGCATCGAAGGTTTGTAGACATCTTCCATTCTAATTTTATGCATCACAATAGATGGACTAATGCCTTTCAAATCGAAATTGACCAACCTATCGCCGACTTATGTTTTCGTAACACCTAAGCAATTTATCAAGTTGAACTCGAAGTTAAAAGTGATGATACGATTCGGACTCGTGTTATTCGCTCCAAGGAATGCATATTTGAGATGATCGGAAAGGGTTTGAGTTCTAGGTTCGATTTGGCCTCTTCGGAAGAGAGCACGGGTTGCCGTCTTTCGATGAGCATGGGCGTGCCATCTGCAGCTCCTTCGGCGTTCCCTTCGACCTTAGGCATGGGCTGCCCGTGCCGTCGTCGTTGGTCAATTTTTCGTCGGCCATACGCACGGCCTGGGCGTGCTCAAGGGCACGGGTCGTGCGCCCCTGTAGAACTGATTCCCGTACGTTTTTCAGCGTGTGTGTCCCTCTTGCGCTCCTCGGTAGTTCCTGCATATTATCCAAAGCACAAACACAATCATACAAGTCTTGGTTATCAATATCAATAGTCAAGTTCGGTGTTGAACACGAATGTGTCAAACCAAACTCCAAAGTATCCCGAAACAATGTATGATCCGCATACTCATCAATGCAGGATTCAACTACGTCTATGAATTTACAAGTCTCCACACCATCATGAAATTGAAGTGCCTTATATATCGTAAATAGAACATGCTCATCATTAACCCGTAACGTGAGCTCTCCCTTTTGCACATCTATTAAGGCCTTCCCCGTCGCTAGGAATGGACGCCCAAGTATCAAGGGAACGTCTTTATCTTTCTCCATGTCCAGCACTAAGAAATCCACAGGGAATATGAATTTATCAACTTTGACAAGTACATCTTCGATGATTCCCTTTGGATATGTGAGTGATCGGTCTGCGAGTTGTAAGGTGACCGTAGATGGCTTCACCTCTCCCAATCCAAGTTGCCTGAAAATAGACAAGGGCATTAAGTTAATACTCGCTCCTAAGTCACAAAGTGCTTTCTTAAAGAAAACATCACCAATAGCACAAGGGATAGTGAAACTCCCGGATCTTTCAACTCGTGGTAGTTTCCTTTGGATTATTGCACTACACTCCTCGTCCGATTGATTTGTCTCGAAACTAGTCATCTTTCTTTTCTTTGACATAACATCCTTCAAGAACTTAGCGTAATTGGGCATCCGCTCCAATGCATGTCGCAAAAGGAATGTTAATATGCGATTTTAAAAATATCTAAAAACTTAGCAAATTGTGCGTCTAACTTTTCTTTTGAAAACGTTGGGGAAAAGGAAGGGGAACATTAAGTTTAGAAATATCGGGGTTAGAGGAAGATTTAAGCTTCTCGGCCCCTTTTGTTCAAACATGATGTTCCTCGGCTTGTTCTTGGCCTCAACCTCGCCATTTGCCTCGGTTTCCGCATCACCCGCGCATCGATTGTCGTGTCGGCAAGGCGCACGGGTTGGCGTGCGGTGGTACACGGGTCGTGCCGTCTGCGATTCTTCGGAATTTTTCGTATTTTCGGCCCTCGTATTCCGTTCCACTCCTCGCATTTAATGGCTTTACACTGTTCCTTTGGGTTTACCTCGGTGTTGCTCGGAACCGGCCTTTTTGATCTTGCCACCAATTATTGTAGCTATTTGACCAATTTGGGTCTCAAGATTCTTCATCCGGGACCCAGGTTGAGTGACATGGTTTTCGATTTTATCCATCTTTGCCTCATCCTTGTTGAACTGTTCCTTGTCTCGTTCATAAACGAGGTGAACATGTCTTCCATGGTTGGTTTAGGATCTGCGATAATAACTCCATTAGTCACATTAAACCCGGTGGTGGTTGCATCACGTTCTTTGTGTTCGCATAGGAGAAATTTTCGTGGTTCCTTAGGCGGATGATAATGAGTGGGATTTTGATTGTTCGGAAATTGTTGAAATTCGGTTATTCACGTAATTTGCTTCCTCTATCGATCTAGAGAAACTCCCCGATTACACTTGCACCGCGTTTACCTCATTGCCTTTGTCAATGTACTCAATTGATTGGTCAAGACGGCCATCTCGTGCGGCGCCAACTCTTTAATCGATCGAATCGAAACCCCTACCCTTTTCACGTTAGTCCTCTCGGAGGGCCATTGATAGCTATTCATGGCCATTTCCTCTAACAAGTTCAATGTATCTTCCGGAAATCTCGCGAGTAGAGCGTAGCCACACGCGGCATCTACAAATGATCTCGTCTGTCCCATCAACCCATTATAGAAAAATCAAAGTCACGATCTTCGGAAATCCATGTTGCGGGCACCTCCTCAACAAATCCCGGAATCTCTCCTGGGGCCTCGTACAAGGCTCTGAGTCAAACCGCCCGAATCGGTGATCTCGCTTTTAGTGTAGTGTCTTACTTGGTGGGAAGTATTTAAAGAAACATCCGACTTAGCTCATCCCGTTGTTCACACTTCCGAGTTAGGGTGCTCAGCGGTTCTGGCACTTATCCCTTAAAGAGAAAGGAATAGGCGAAGACGATATAGATCATCATCGGTCACCCCATTCATCTTGATAGTATTGCAAATTTGTATGAAATTCGCAAGATGAGAGTTAGGATCTTGAGACGGGAAGCCCCCCTATTTGGTTCTCCCTTGTACCATCGAGATCGTGGCTTTAGCTCAAAATTATTCGCATTGATCGGGACATTGGCAATGCCACCATAGTTGCGATTGATTGGGCGAAAAGTAATCGCGACGCTTGCTGTTGGGCTGCCGGAGCCACTGGAACCTCTGGTATTGGTAACTCAACATTGACCCTGTTAGCCTGGTTGTTACCCCCGTTATTGCCTCTGTTGTTGTCTTCAACTTCTGCCATGGTTTGGTCCTGTTGTCTTTCTGCCCGTTTAGTAGCTGCACTATTTCGCCTAGCAAAAGCTTCAACCTCCGGTATGAATGGTGCTAAGTCTCCTTGCTTTGAGCGAGTGATCATGCACTACCTGAACCAACTAAAGAAAACAAGTTAACCACAATAGAAGTAAAATCGAACAAATAAAAAAAATGTCCAGATTAAGAATAGTTCTATTTATCGCAATATTAGTACTAAAAATTTGATTAATCCCCGGCAACGGCGCCAAAAACATGTTCGCCTATTTTTATAGCTTCACCGCAAGTGTACGGATCAGTTTATAGAATAGGGTTTGCAAGGTCGAATCCACATGGATTAATAAATTAATGTACTAAGTATTGGATTATAATAGTCCTATTTTTATCTAAACTATCGAAATTTGAAGGGTTGGTTTTATTACTACTAAAGCAGAAATTAATCCTAAATTAACAAAGTAAAGAGCGATTGAAAGATCAAGTATGAATGGATGGATTCCTGGGTTATGGTTTCAATTAATATCCCACTTTTATGCTCAGGTTAAGCAAACCAAGGTTAAACATATTCTTCTCTATAGACCAATCACCACAGTAATTTACCCTCTCTCTCGAGATGTATGTAAAAACGTTGATTGGAATATCTATGTTAGCATCTCTACTCAACATGAGATATCCAACTCCCAAAAGTTCAAAAGATTAAAAGATCTCACAAATATTCATGACTTCTCAATCATGCAATCTATTTGTGTCAAGTACTCAAGATCTAGTATTGAAACTCATCGGTTAGAATTATGAATCAATACATCAAACAAGTTTAGATCAAAGGCCTTTTGATAAAACAAGAATTAAAGCAAAGTACTTGAATAGAGAAAGAAAACATTAACTTCAATTATCCTTAATCATCACATAAAAGTGTTTATTAATCTACTCCCAAACAGGGAATCACAAGAGTTTTAGCCAGGACATTGAAAATAAACAATTCATAGACAAATTATCCATAATCAAAATCTAACTAATTGAAATACGATACGATGGAATGAGTAACTCCGGGGATGACGACGATCTCTCGATCTATCTTCAATCCTCGAAGGTGTGGTTGCGGTCTTGATCAATCTCTCAAGTTTCGATGGAAAAGCGCTCTTTCTCCGGGTTTCTAGGGTAAAAATCAGCGTCTCTTTGTTTGTGGCCGCCCGGGTCTATTTGTACTTCGTTCGGTCGAAACCTAGTTGAAATTTGACAAACTCTGTTTTTCCCGAAGACGCGACGCGTTGCGTGCCTTTGGCACGCCTTGACCGCGGCTTTGGGTGCCGAACCATTTGTAATCTTTCTTGAGAGGGCGCGGGCGTGCCAATATGGCACGGGCTGCCCGTGCCTATGCCGCACCTTGGGTAATCCTGCTTGGGTCGAGCACGAGCTGTCTAGAGAGCACGCCGCCCGTGCTCACCGGAACAATATGCCCATAGACTCTTTTTTCCGTTTCTTGCCCGGTTCGTCCAACTTCTTCTCGACTCGACTCCAAACTTCGTCACTTGTGTCAAGTATTGGCGGTTGCAATGCTCGAATTGTTGCCACTATGCCACAAATATAGATAAATTTCTACAAAACGAGCAAAAGCGTAATCCGATTCCACAAAACAAGAATACTACTCAATTTACTTGTATAATGCATGCATATTCCCACATTCTAGCCAATATTAAACCCAAAATACATGCAAAATACCACCAATCAAGGTGTCCTTGGAGCCGAGAAATTATGAGCATAACCTTTGGTTTCACAAAATACTCTAAATTCACCGTCAAATTCTCCACCTCGATCCCTTGAATAGACTTGATAGTATCTTCTTTTTCATTCTCAATAAGTCTACACAACTTAACAAACTCATTAACAGATCGCTTTTATTGGTAAGAAAGAGAGCCCAAGTATATCTCGAAAAATCATCGACTATAACAAAAGTGTAATGTTTTCCACTTGACTCAGTACCAATGTCCCCATACAAATCAAGGTGAAGCATTTGTAGGGGTTTGGTTGTGGAAATTTCATTTTTGGGCTTAAAACTACTCTTAACTAATTTGTTCTTTTGACAAGTGTCACATAAGCCAAAATTTTCAAAATTCAATTTGGGTAGTCCTTTTACATGTTGGTTTTTGTAAATATTTTTCAAATTCTTGTATCCAACATGTCCAAGTCGCCTATGCCATAAACTAGTTAATTCATTATTGGCGACTAAACAAGAAACATTTTGACTAACTAAATCACTTGTACAAATTTTGTAAAGATTGCCTTTTCTATTTGCTTCACAAATAATTTCACCATTTTTAAGTATAAGGCATTTTTCTTTATTAAAGGAAACATCATATTTTGAATCACTAAGTTGGCTAACACTTATCAAATTAAACTTAAGCCCTTCAACTAATAGAACATTACTAAGAGAGAAAGAGTAGTTACCAATTTCTCCATTTCCAAGAATTTTTCCTTTGCCATTGCCGAACATGACCATACCCTCTTCTTGGAGTTTGATGTTGGTAAAAAGTTCTCTCCTCCCGGTCATATGGCGTGAACATCCGCTGTCCACGAGCCATTTTCAATCTTCCATTGTGGTTATAGCCCCTATTACCTACAAAAGAATTTCTTTTAGGTACCCTATAATTTTTGGGTCCATGGGGGTTAGTCTTGAGACCTTTGGGTCTCCAAACATGTCTTGAGCTATTTCTCAATTTGCAATTATTAGCATAATGTCCAACTTTGCCACAATAAAAACAAGTAGGAGTATTATTATTATTAGCACGTACAAAGGTCGGACCTTGGTTGTTTTTCTTAAAAACACTTTGAAATGGCTTATAACCAAGTCCCGTTTTGGAATACTCACCTCTTTGTGCATCTAAAATTTTTGTGACTTTATCCGTACTTATGTTGAAACGATGCACATCATTTTTCAAACATTCAATTTCTTTTGTGAGCAATTCCTTTTCGGTTTCAAGAGAATGAATTCTAGTAAGAGTAAGAGCATGAGCTTTGTCTAGAGATTCATAAGAGGTAAATAATTTTTCCTTTTCAACCTTAATCTCCTTATGCTCCTTTTTCAAATTTTTGTATTTAACGATTAAATTTTGAAACTCAATTTGCAATTCATCAAAATCACATTGCAAGTCATCAACTATGGAGGAAGTAGAGGAATTTGAGTGTACCTCATTATTTTCATAAATCTATAGCCATGAGACCGTGTTCGGTTTCTCCTTCCTCATCGGTTGTTTCGAGTAGTTCATCCCATGTTTTGACTTCGCATTTAGAGCTTCTTTTTGTGAAAGGCTTCCTTTTCTTTTGCTCCTCTTCGTCGAGCTTAAGGCAATCGGCAATGAAGTGCCCGGGTTTTCCGTGATTTAAAGCAAGCATTATCTCTTGGTTTTCTTGCTTTATTTTTATTCACAAATTTTGCAAATTTTCGAACAAGTGCGCCGTCTCCTCCTCATCATCATCATTATCATAGTATGCATTATTGAAAGAAGCAAGACCTTTAGGAATAATTTGCATACCCGATTGATTTGTGGATGGTTTGGAGTTTTTCCTCTCTTGAGATAGACTTCATAGATGAGTAGATTTCCAATAAGCTCATCAAACTTGAGTGTCTCAAGATTTTGTGCCTCCGTGATTGCCGTTACTTTTTCGGACCATGAGTAGGAAGTGCATTTAATACCTTGGTCACCTTGTCTTCTTCGAGATGACTTTGCCGAGGGCCACAAGAGGATTGACAATATTGTCAAGCCTTTCCACCATTTTGGAGATGCTTTCGCCATCATACATGTTAAAGTTTTGAAGTCTTTAACAAGCATGGTCTTTCTTGCTTGCTTGACTTTCTTAGTCCTTCATAGATTGCCTCCAATTTTTCCCAAACCTCATGTGCCGACCTTATGCCTCTTATGCGATTGTACTCGGTGGCGGTAAGAGAACAATGCAAAATATTTAAGGACTTACCGTTTAGAGAAAAAACCTTTTTGTCGTTTTCATCAAACTCCTTGAAAGGTTTAGGAGCCAAGGTGCCATCCTCCGATTTCTTTGTTGGTTGATCAACTCCATACGGTCTTTCCAAAATGCGTAGTTGTTGGCGTCGAATAGTGGTGGCTTATTGGTGGAGGCGCCGGTGGTGAGATGAGCATCATTTGTAGCCATGGATCTTTCCTCTTTACTCTGGAACGAGCTAGCCAAAGAGTTTGGCTTTGATACCACTTGTTAGTCCAAGTGGCTACAATAATCTAGAGGGGGTGAATAGATTATGCCGATTTTATAAATTACCCTCTTTTTCGAAACAACGAGTAAATAACAAGAATGTAGATGCGGAAAATAAACAACACTCGTTGATTTAAAGAGGTTCAACCCACCTAGGGCCTAATCCTCTACCACCCCAAAGATCTCAAGGATGGATTTTTAAAAAGAAAAAGATTTTATTAATTTACCAAAAATTAATACAACACCTTGAGGATTACCACAACCCTCTTTCACCACCTTGAGGATTACCATAATCCTCTTTACAACACCTTGAGGATTACCACAACCCTCTTACGACACCTTTGAAGATTACCACAACCTTCAAACACCTATCACCTAGATCACCCAAGTGTATTCTTACCACAAGAATACTCACAAGGATGTCTTGTGTTGAATGATGACCAAAATCAAGATTACAACTCAATAAAGATTGATACAATGAGTACAAGTGTAATCAAGAATTGAAAGCCTAGACCTCAAATAAGTGCTGGTGAAAGTGCTTAGGCTAATATAACAAGATATAGAAGTGTTTGCTTAGAATGCTCTTTTTGCTTGTAGTAAGTGTTGTGTCTTGTTGCTTGAATGAAGCCTCTATTTATAGGAGAGGACTTGGCTTTCATTTCCATACATTGGCTCCTCCTTAGGGAGTGATTTGCTTGCAAAAGAAACAATTTAAAATGATCAATATATGTTAGAAATCAATCCCACAAAATAGGGAAAAGTTGTGCTAAAACGCAAGCGGATAGTTTGTGATAAACATGGGGTTCGACCGGTCGCGCAGAGATAAGATTGAAATTGAATTCTGCGAATTTTTACACAGTGGGGACCGGTCCGGTGGGGTCGCGACCGGGTCGCCTTTTAGTGGACCGGTTTGCCTTGACGATTTTACGAAAAGAAGTCCGGAACAAAATCCAACTTGCAGTGCAGTCGCCCGCCGGCCGACCGGTCGACCGCACGGCCGCCCACCTGGTCGACCGATCGTCCCCGCTGCTTTTCTTACGTCCCATTTTTCTGTTTCTCACCAACTCGGTGTACGGGTTGCCCTATAGCATTGGCCGAGCCTCGAAACAAATGTGTTGTCCAATGTTTTATTGAAAATAAACTTCAAGAAATACTCCGAAAAATAGTAAAAACATTTTAAGTTGATCGGAAGTATTTAGACAACATTTAGGGACATAGTTTTGGTTTAAAAACGAATTTGAACAAAATCGAACATAATCATCAAAATCATGATAAAAACATTTATCTAACACTAACCATATTATGCTGACAATGGAAATCTGACATAATGAAATTAAGAAATTTTATAATTTTTTAAGTTTGGAAAGTATAATTCATTTCTTAAAAGAATATTGCCCAAAGTTTTAGCATTTTTTATTGCAAGTTGTTGACATAATTAAATTATTATTTTTATTATTCAATTGTTTTTAAATCATAATTCAACTTTTTCTAGATTTAGAAAGGTGAAATGGGCGGGAAAATTTTCATACTATATTTATGTGACTCTCTCTCTCTCTCTCTCTCTCTCTCTCTCTCTCTCTCTCTATATATATATATATATATATATATATATATATATATAGGGGGAGGGTTATATAGGACCCCCCTATTATATGAGTACGTAGGACCAGATCCTAGCCGCAAATAAATTGATTTCAATGGCTGAGATTAATCATGCTTGATCTTTGATAAATCATTCGAAAAACGCAATAGGAGGGTAAATTAGTCCATATAATAATAAGTTATGGTAGTTAAATCTAGTAAATCCCACTAAAAATAGGACGAGTTACGATCAAAGTCCACCAAATCATTATTGAAATAAATCGTCCACTTCATGTCACCTTATACACCGTCTTCAGAATCGAGATATTCTACCAATTCATTAAAATTCGTCATTTTATTTGCAATTGAATCAAGAAAAAAAAAGAATGGATGACACATATGAAGAATGCTTCAATACTAATGAAGAACAAGGCAACACTTTTGCTTGCCTTCGAAATTGTTTATATTGTCTATTTTTTACTGAATCCCCTTAAAAATTTATTCGTAATTTTTCCTAGAATCAATGATTCGATCAATCATTTTCATTTATTTTTGTAATTATTACCCAGCAATATGCTTATGCGTGTCTGTAATATTGCTTATGCCTGGAAAATAACATGCTTACAAATGTGAACTTCTTGGTAGTCCAGAAAAAGACTTATCTTCATCCCATTTTTTTTTTGTCTGTATGTTTACCCAGAGAGTTGCTTATTCGTTATGATAAATGTGCTTTCAATTGCCTACGAATGTGCTTATGAGTACCAGCATACTTTCGAACACCTACAATTTAGTTCCTCGTCCACGTTTTTTTCTTCATAGTAACCCAGAAAGTTGCTTATTCCTATCCATAATATTGCTTATCTGTGAATACTAATATGCTTATAATTATGAACATATAGTTGAAGCATGAAATTCAATTCTTCATCCCCCATTTTTTCTTTAAAAAACGTATATGATATGATCGAAAATGCATTTTTTGTGTGCTTAAATTGCTTGATGTCATGAATAAAATATGTTGCTCACATTCGTTCGGTGTTATAACCGATCAGGTTAATTGATCATTATTTAGGTTGTATGAACTGAAATTATTTGATTACAATGCCATTTGTTCTGATCATGTACTTTGCTTATATATGAGTATAAAATTGCTTATAATGATTGACCATTATGCTAATGTGTTTTCAAAATCTTACTTAATTATTTCTTTTGTTGAGACAGTTGTAATTGCAAGTGTTCGCAAAGAACGGATTGAAATAACAACGGATTCATCTCCGGGTGGATACCGAGAATGTGATGAGCATCTCACTCAAAAGACGGGGATGAATTTTGATAGTGTCAAGAGCGGAATATAATTCTACAAAGATTATGGGCGTGCCACCGGATTTGATGTGAGAATTAGTACAACCAAACGCTTCCACAGTGGTATAATACACATGCAATACGAAGTTTGCAGCCACGAAGGGTTCAAAAAGGTTAGCAACTCATCTCGCATCTCATGAAGAAGCGGTGCTAAATGATGACAAGTCTCACAAGTGAGACAAAGAAAACCAGCAAGGGTGGGGATGCAAGGCGCGTTGCGTGTTCAAGCAACTCAATCTGGTTCTTACACGTAAAAAGTTTTGAAATGCACATGCATTCATTGATGCCGGGGTGTACAGACACTTTCTAAGCGAATAGGAATTTAAATTTGGCTAACCAAAAATTCATCCTAAGTCGTATAAAAGCAATCATTGGGACAAATAAAACTTATCAATCGTATAAGGAGATGGTTGGAGGGTATTCGAATGTAGGTGCATGTTTGCCAATCGACTTTAAAAATTTCAAGAGAGAGCTGAAAAGCTTACGCCGTGGAGCCGACGCACATCTTATTATAGATAAGTTTTGAAAAAGATTGAAGTTTGTCCAAATACGACATTCAACTATGACGCGTTGATGAAAACGACCAACTTACACGATTATTTTGGGTCGATCCAATGTGCATGCAAAACTACAGAATGTTCGGGGATGTTATATCGTTTGATGCATCATACATCACTAACAAGTACGGGTGCAATCCCAATAAAATTCATGCTCCTTCCTCTTTTTTTAAATGAGTCCACAATAATGCATATCAAAAAGGAAAAAACTTCTTACGAGTAGCTTTCATACCGCATAAGAAGATATAAATTTTACGAAGATAATGACCATTTCGTTACAACATTTATTGATGTGTGGATATGCATACGAATTTAACATAAATCGCTTATTTATAAGTAAAATGTTGCTTATGTATTATAAGAAAATTGCATGCGTCCGAACTTGAAAGAAATTTCTTATTTTGGGAGAAAAAGGAGTCGACTTGTCACAACAAACATAGGTACAAAATGGTTTTGCGTCGTTCATTGGTGTGGACAACCATAGAAGATGTGTTACATTCAGCGTGCGGGTTCTTACGAAGGAAGATGAAGAATCGTATGTCCGGTTATTCAAAATTTCTTAAAGGCAATGGGGCATGAGCCAACATACATAGTTATTCTTGATCAAGATCCCGTAATGAAAAATGCTATTAAAAAGGTTTTCAGAATAAAGTATTCACCGACTATGTATGTGGCATATCATGGAAAAGGTTGTGCGAAGGTGGGGCATACTTTACTTAAGGACGAGGAATTCATGAAAGATTGAATCGCATTGTTTGGAGTAACTACATCGAACCTCCAGAATTTGAGGAGAGATGGGCACAGTTGATGAATGATTACCAGCTGACTTCACATTCATGGTTCGCACATATGTTTGAAATCAGAAAATCGTGGATCCCCGCTTATTTTAAAAATGTGCGATTGAGCGGATTACTTTCAACCACGTCAAGATCGGAAAGTGCTAAATTTGGTTCGGGAGTTTCACCAACCCACAAGTTAGTCTAGTGAAATTTTTCATGCACCACGATAGCGCTATAGAAGCTCAGAGACATGTCGTAGACAAACTCAACAACGAGATAGAATCCAACTTGCCCAAATGCAAAACACAATTAGAAATTGAGAAACATGCATCAGTTGTGTATAGTAGAACAGTTTTTTCTGTTGTGAGCGCCGAAATCGAATCATCTTGTTACAAGTACGTGACAATGGAAATCAATAACGGGGCTGACACCTGCACTTATAAAATCAAGGACGTGGAAATATGAGTCTTTACATTGGTTTCGTATATAAATGACGATATGAAGGAATGCAGTTACAAAATGTTTCAGCGTATCGGGCTTCTATGTCGTCACATTTTCTCGCTACTAAAAGAGGCCGATAAAATCCCAGCCAAATATATTCACAAAAGATGGACGAAAAATGCATCCATGCTACGGTGTCAAAACAATGATTTGTTGAACAATTTCGGATCAGATGTGCAGTGTGATACAACGATCCAACCGATTTAGTCTGATATTCACTATTGTTTGGTTCTATCAAATGACGACAAGTCAAAGATTGAAGCCCTGTCAAGGATCATAAAAGATCATAAAGAACAATTGATGAAGGATCAACAAACTGATTCCCGTTCGGTGAACAAACAAACATTGATCGAAGGATTCGTTGGGGACAAAACCCAGTTAGGCATTGTAGTGTTGCCGCCAACACAGGCCAAAAATAAGGGGAGCGGCAGTCGAGTCAAAAGCCAACTTCAGAGTCAGAAGGAGAAAACAATAAAGGCTGGGCAAAAAATGAAGAGACGTTGTGGGAAATGCGGAGAAATAGGTTCGCACAATAGCAGAACGTGCGACAAGTAGTTGATGTTTTTTATTTTTTTGGAGTGCATGTTTGAGACTGCTTATTAAAGCATTTGATATTGCTTTTTTATTCATATTTTATCGCTTGTTTTCTTAGGCTAATTTTAGATTCTGTAATTATTTGTTTCATATACCTAAAATTTGTTCCTTGAAACTAAAAAAAATGCATGTGCTCGATAATAAATATTGTGACTGCCTGTTTAATTTTTTTTACCTTGCACTTTGCTTATTTACTAACAATATAAAATAACATGATATACATGCTTACAAAAACATTAAAATCGCTTGCATGAAGATTTGTATCATGCTTAAACACATTTGAATATTGTTATAAGTATGCGATACTTGAAAAGTTATAATATTTGAAATAGTGCTAATAAGTCAATTGTCTTCTGCTTGCGCAACGTTTGAATTCTGCTTACGAAACATTTGTATACTTGAAAAAGATAAAACATTCGAATATTGCTTACAGTGCAGTTGATTTCTGCTTACAAAGAAGAAGAACACTGCTTAAAAAATATTTGAAGTAATGCTAGAAACATTATAACATACCATGAAAATGAATGCTTACAATAGAGTAAAATTCTTCATATTTACCACTTGAATTCTCGCTTACATAGGCACTAGTCAAAAACATTCAAAACATCATCGAAAAGTACTTCAAAGACCAAGCAAATTTACCGTTAAGAAAAAAATCGCTAAAAAGTACTTCAAATGTCACTAAAAAGTACAAAACAAATAAAACATTTCGGATTGATCTTATTTACGTTTTGGCAAACTCCTTCACTCGTCCCATTACCGCTCTCTAAGATCATTCATTGAGTCCAGGCATATTGCGCATTGCGTACTTTCTACGCATCATCAATAGTTTCGCCTCGTCGTTTTTTGAGCCCACTATCCCGTTTTTATCCCACCTCCCATATAAGTCTCCATATGGCGCATTGCGAAAATACCACAATCAACTTTGTTATCCTTGTCTCTCAGGGCATGTACAAGCGGGAGCGGTCGATTCTTTGGATCGCACGAGCAATTGACGGAAACCCTTCGTCGATAGGTATTGCGAAGATACTTGTCGATGTCCGAAAAAAATATATATTTGAATCGGTCAAACAATAAAGAATGAAAATATATATTCAATCATCTATAGACGAACTGACCAATTTATCAGGAACACCGTATTTGAGGGTTTTGTTGCTGTCAACCGAGAAGTTGTCTAATACGTGGTAGACCTTTTTTTTAACGTCGAAGCATACCACGGAAAAATGTTCGCTCTTGAATATCTCCTCTATCATGCTCGCGTTTCAATCGCTTAAACTCTACGTCAAGCTTTTCTTGAATGTCTTAACCAATTCACTTGAACCAGTGCCTTCTTGCTGGGCATTACAATTGTGAATGTCTGCAATAAAAATATCAATAAATTAGCATTAGTTAACCACTGGAAAGCAACATTTAATGCAGACATAAGCATTGTTCATAACAAACACAAGCAACCTATCATACATAAAGATATAATGGAACGAATAGCAATAAGCATAATGCATAACATGAATACGCATAATTCAAGCCCAAACATAAGCATAATTATAATCCATGAATTCACCCATACATTAGCATAATGGAAAGCATCGTAAGCATATTGTGATACATCCATAAGCATAATCACAAAAAAAGGCATCATCATGGATACTACTTACAAAAGGCATATAAACCAATCAAACCTCATACATCACAAAATTATCTACCAAAAATTATGGGTGAAAACATACAATAGGATATGTCGTGGCAAAGAATCTACGCGGAGAACTATCAGCCCTCAATGATTCTTTGCGGTTCAGGATAAACAACCAAGTATCCACAATAGACCCGCGTTGGCGTACTATCCGCCCCTTCAAAGTCTCCATATCTTGTCTTGTTATATTAAATTCTCCACTACCAAATATGACTTCTTCCCTGCGTGTTCATATAATTGCTCAAACTAAAAACTTCATAAAAAAATAATTTTTGAACTAAACAAAAAAAATAAACTTATGGTTCACCGCCGGATTTTAAAAATCGGTTGATACCATCATTTCAAATTTTGTACATTCAGACAACACGTCAATCCGTAATGCATTCTCAATTTGCCCTCCTCCATTTCATCGCACCGTTAACTCGTCTTCTTCGTTGCCATGTCACGCTTTCTTGTTCTAACTTTCGGCATCAACGGGATCCCCTCATCATTGTCACTACTACCATCCTCATCATCGCCTCTTGCCCCTCATCCCACGTCGCTATCGTTTGTCATCCTCTCTCGCCCTCCTCGCGTGTTTGTCCCCGGCACCGTCTCGATTATCCACACCATCTATGCCAACATCACGTGCCCCACTAACCTCATCCTGTTAATAAAACAAAAAAAAAAGCAACAACACACATCGATCTGACACAAAAAAACCAACATTCTATTCATAGTAAAGCATTTTTTGATGATGTCAGAAAGTAGGGTATACGGATATTAAAGTAATAATGAGAAAATAAAGCTCGGAAATCTTACATCCTACATTGTATCGGTCTCTTAGGTAACACCCAAGCTAAAACTTGGCAAATCTTCCACGCCATTTTCGTGCTCGTCCCTACGACCAAGTGCAAGCTCAACTTTTTTGAATGCGGCTATGGTCTCGAGGTTATTCCAAAAGCTTCGTTTAGTGCGTCTCGCTCATATCATCGCATGGGTCCGCCCGCGTCAATGTATGCTTACTAGCCGAGCATATAAGCATCCTCACCGAATCTTGTAATTTGCAAAAGTCAAATCGCTTTGTCATCTCTTTTGGAGCATTCTAAACAACGCGATTATGTCGACCACATATATAGCAAGTGCCCGACAACTTCGCAAAGACTCTCGATTTATACTCCTTTCCAAAAGTTATCGGACAAAATGTCGGGATTCTGAGGAGAAATATTTATAACACTCCATGGCATGATTTACACTTCATCATTATTGTAAGCATTATTAGCAACATAGATAAGCATAATTGGCAAAACCATAAGCAGTCCAAAAACATAAGACAAAAATAAAAAAAATTCAAGTAATTATTACTTTATTATTCTGTAAGCATTAGTAGCAACACAGATAAGCATAATTGGCAATTATCATAAGCAATCCAAAAACATTAGACAAAAAATACAAAAAATACAAATAATTAAATACTACATCGTTATGTAAGCATTATTTGCAACACATATAAGCAGATTTGGCAAAACTCATAAGCAAACCAAAAAAATTAGACATAATATACAAAAAACATCATTCTGTGAGCAATATTAGCCCCACATATAAGATGAATTGTCATATATCATACACAGTATTTCAGCATATTTGAGAGAATCCAAAAAATACAATAATATACACATTTGTAAGCATTTAAGCAACATATATAAGCACATTTAGCAAACATAATAAGCATTATTAACTAGAAATATATGCAAGGATTACAACAATCAAATACTCCATCATTTCCTAATATAAGCAATATTAACTACATATATAAGCATAATTTTCATCTATCACAAGCATTAAATCAAAATGGATTCATCCAACCAAACAGAAGTAAAAATTATACCTCGTGACTCTCGATCCCAGACGACGCGCCCATTTTCACGATTGACTTCCTACCAAATTTCAATGTCAACTGCACCCGACCCTTCGTTCAAAACCACTGTATGGAGCGGTTCCGCCAAATGACCCTGCCCAAACCCACTTTCTTTCATCTCCTTGCGTACCATTTTCCTGATGATCTCAGCAGTTCAACCTCTAATACTGGGGAGAGTTCTAGCCACGTCCCTAGTATAGAAAACAACCCTATTCAAATAGAAAACCTACACGAACAACAAAAATTAGAAAAGTATGCAAGGTAGTGATACAAAAAATGTAAAACAATAATAATTTACCACTTACCGATAAAAACAAAAGGGGCCCATTGAACATAATTTTCTTGCCTTGTCCCCAACGTGCACGGTTTGTCACCAGCGTATTAATCGTGTACTCGCACCAGCCAAGGTTGCGAATATTCTGAACATTCTCCAGGCTGTCCATCATGAGGGGGTTAACATAACTAATAGGGTTATTCCCGATAATCAAGAAGTCCACCAGGGCAACAAAGTGCCTCTTAAACCAGTCACCTCCGTCCTCAAATTTTAACATCTCCGTGGCTACGTGTTTTGTTGTGATGTGGTTGTTAGGCTTGTTAAAAATCTCTAGCCATTCTTTATAAAGTTCACATCCCCCGCCTTTGTTCTTTCGTTCAATATTCACACTATCATTTGGGATTCCCAGAACCCGTTCCACATCTGTGGCGTCTATGTAAATTTTTCCCCTTCGATATCACCAATTCACAGCTGATTGAATTGAAAATTTTAACCAGCCAGTAAGTTAATTGTGCCGGTATTTCCACGATCTTCATGTGCAACAAGCCACCGAACCTAATCTCGTTAACCGCAGCCGTCTGTGCAGGGTTCAATTTCTTAATAACTTTGGTGAACCTCCTCAGCGTTGATCTAGTGCACAGTCTGGGTTATTTGGATTCTTCATCACTCTGGCTACCGTCTAGCACTTTTTTACCTTTGTCCTTCCCCCCTTTTTCTTACTCGGCTCTGCAGCAACATCAATATCTGCCGCCTTCCTCTTCTTGCTCACTTTATCCAATGTTCCCTTACTCTTCTTACTCTCCTTAGCCATTTCCAAAAGAAACACTAACAAAAATAAGGTGGCAAATAGTCATTTAGCTGAGTCATATTAACAGGAAAAAAACTTAAGCATACTATATAAGATAAGTAAGCATGATATAGAATGTGAGTAAGCATAATTGTCAACACCAATAAGCAGTACACAACATCAACATGCAAACCTACCAGACTTGGAAAAAAATGTGGGAAATGTAGAATTATCATCAACAAAAATGTATTTAAAAATCCCATAAGAGCCAACTCTACCAGACTTAAGCATACTATATAAGATAAGTAAGCATGATATAGAATGTGAATAAGCATAATTGTCAACACCAATAAGCAGTACACAGCATCAACATGCAAAACTACCAAACTTGGAAAAAAAGGTGGGAAATGCAGAATTATCAACAACAGAAATGTATTTAAAAATCCCATAAGAGCCAACTCTAACAGACTTCATTTTTCCAGATAATAAAGACAATTTAAAACAAAAACGCAGCAAAGTCCTAACCATTTCTTACATACTTGGATATATATATATATATATATATATATATATATAAGCATACTACAAAACATACATAAGCGATATTATTGCCTCATTAAAGCAGACAAACAAAGATGTGACCATGGTTATTGACAAACAATAGGCAATTTTTGCCTCAATAAAAACAATCTCCCCATAGTTCTGGAAAACTAGGAAAATACTAATTTCCACCATTTCCCCTTATAAGCATTATTCATAACAATCATAAGCATATTTAACAACAAACAATATGCAATGTTAAAATCAAATCCACCAATAACAAAACAATTCTACATAAAAAATGCAATAAAAATATAAAAAAGACGAAATAAAAAGAGAAAAAAAATTGCCCTACCTACAATGTTGCCGGGTCAAGAAAACAACTTCACAAAATTTGGTGTATTCTTCAGTGAAAATGAGGGTTCCAAAACGCTTCTTTTGGGAAAAACAACAATAACCGATTTTCGCCCTCACGCGAAGGTTTGATTCTAACCAAGATTTGGGGATTTTCGGCCGAAGGGTGGGGGTTTTTCGTGAAGGGTTAAGTTGGATATGGTTATGACTTGGGGTGGTTATTTCTCACTTTAAGGGTGGTTATTTCACGATTTGCAGAAGAAGAAGTGGCGATGACTGGTTAGCAGCAAAGAAGAAATGGAGAAGATGGGAGACTTATTTGCAGAGAAGGAATGTGGAAGACGGTAGCAAGGTTGGATATGACTCTTCATTTACCAAATAGTGTAAGATATGCGATATCTTGGATTTACACGTCCATAAATAGTTCCTATATTTTAGCCCACTACCAAAAATAATTTCCTCCCAAAAATTGATATAAATTAAAATTACCAATAAGTTTTTTTAAATTAAGTTACATATTAAATAATGGTAAAACCCGATTAATCTCAATTGTTTAAAAATTAAATCAATGACTCAAATTTTGTCTCGTGTACTCACCTAAGATATGTGGACTCACCGATCTAAATCCTATATATATATTTAGTATTTCATATTCATATTGATCATGAATTTCAATAACAAATGTTGTTACATTAACGATATTTTTTTAAATTAATAATACTTGAGTTACATACATTAAAAATTACGATGTCGTGTGAATCATGAGGCAATTGTCTTAGGCCCTGAAAAAATGGAGGGCTCCTTAATGTTAAATATATACGTGTATATATATTATATAAAGAAGTGGATTTTTTTCCCAAAAATATTAGATGATCATAATTGATGAGATTGAAGATTAAGAATCGAATGTTGCAATTTGAAATCAATTGGCAATTAAGCGCCTACAAAATAGTTAAATAGAAATTATTTACTTTCTTTAAACTTTCATTAGCTTGTAAACGCATTCCAATATCGTTTTGGTTATATAAAGATCTAGAACCTTAATTTATATCATAAAGTACCTCTCTGCTTTTTTATTATTGTTTTTGGTTAGCCTCCTATAATTTTGTGGTTTCTATCACTGTCTATTAAATTATTTTATATATCAAAACTAAAAAAAAAATCATAATATTTTGCAACTAAGAAAGCAAGATATCATGCCTATTCATTTATTGTAGCAAGATAGATTAAATGGTTTCTCTATTAAAGTAATATGTTTAGAACATCTTAAATATAAAATTTTATAAATAATTTGCAACTGAAAAAAATAAAATATCTAAAAGTTTTTTTTAACATATGGATCTTGTTTAAAATCTTTGCTCAGGTTCCATGCTCCCTTGATAGGGTTTTTGAAATCCAAAAAAAAATCAACATGCAATAAATAAAAGCGGGACTAAGTGGTCCGTACACTTAACTTTATATCATAATACCATATTTTTTTTTGTAGGCATTTGCTTTTCAATTAAAATAGAGTCCATAGGTTTATTTGATTTAACTACCTCAATAGGTGGGTACCCTCTCTCTATAGGGTTTTGGTTTCCGACATGGAAATTTCGTTCCTACTAGGGTTAGGACCTTTATACCTGGTTTCTAACCTTACCTTCATCACCGAATATATTCCCTCCCCATTTGTTTACCTTTATAACGTATCTTTTTGTTCCCCATTAATTCTTTCACATAGTTTCTCGTGTTTATTTCTGACCATCCCTATTCGTTGCTCCCATGTGTGTCGACCTTTCCCTCCACCCAAGCCCCGCTTGTCGCTCATACATCTCCTCACACACACACAAACACTAAGTATACCATATTGCTTGCTCCTCAAGGTCTGTTTTAGGTTTTGTTTTTGTCTCTTTCCATATCTGTCTTGTTTGTGGTTTTTTTGTGTTATCTCTCCTGTCCTCCTCCGGACTCGTGGACGGACTTTCCTCAGGCCAAGGGTGTGACCTTACTTTTTCTCTCGTGTATTATATTTCTTCTTTGCCACCCTCACCCTGTCTTGTTTGTTTTCTTATTTTTTTTTCTATGTTTTGTAGGGTTGCGTCCCTTTTGTCGAGAGTTGGTGTTACTCCGAGGCCTCTCTCGAGTCGGCGACTAGATTCTTCAGATGGATGAGCTACGAAGAGTTCGTCTTGGTCTGTAGATGATGATGATGATGATCCCTTTGTGATTAAGATAACAGATGACCCAAATATTCATAAACCCTCGTTATGTTTAATCGGGAGGTTGTATACAAAAAAAGTAATTAATGCCTTCGGATTGCTAGCGACGATGCGTAAGATCTGGAAACCTCCTGGGGGAATGACATAGAAAGAGATTGAGACAAACCTTTTCTCTTTCCGGTTCAATGAGCTGAGAGACATGGAAAAAGTTCTAGAAATGGAATCGTGGCATTTCGACAAGAATCTATTAATTCTCAAAAAGTTGGAAGACATCGTACAACCATCAGCAATGAGATATGACACAGTTCTGTTTTGGATTAGACTATACGACCTACCGATGGTTGGAAGACAGAAAGATATAATTCAATCGATGGGAACGAAATTTGGCAAAGTGATAGATATTGATACGACAACATTTTCGGGATGTGATCGAAGCGTCCGAGTAAGGGTTATACTAAATATCTCAAAGCCAATTAAACAATGAATCAAGATTCTCACAGACACGGGCAATCGCATGTGGATCCCAATCAAGTATGAACGTTTGTCGTCCTTTTGCTATTTGTGCGGATGTAAGGTCATACGAAAAAATACTACGATCGGATCGGGATGCGACGAATATATCAACGTTGTAGATAAGAGCATATCCAATGAAGAAACATGCCACATTGTAGTAGAAGCAGTGAAAGTGGCGAGCACTCGGTGAAAAAGAAATTGTCAAACCGGGTTCAAAGAAAATGATATCTTTGTAAAGCGAAACGATGGCAAAAATGAGGACGAAGGAGATAAATCTCGCAAATGAAGAGGGTATTCGAGGAGATCACCAAATTCTTAACCAAGTCATTGTCAACCGGCGGTGCTAATACGATGATGACGGAATCGACGCCGTGAATGACAACGCTTTGAAACATACCCAAACACCAACGATATCCAAGTTTAAACCCGTATACATGCACCCCGCATAAACACCCATAGCCTACCATACCAACTACCTATAATCTTAAGCAAGCTATACCACTAAATAACCCCATGAACCAGGACTACCCATAGCCAAAATTCCCATAGCCAAAATACAACCCGTATCACACTCACTGACCAAATAGCCCCACCAAACCCAAAGACACACAACACACCAATCATAAACCCATGTGAACCCGTAAAACTCACCCAAGTAGGAACACCTTTTTCTCTCCATAGCGAACCCCGTAAACAATAGATAATGCCCCAAACCCTTCACGATCCACCTTTCCACCCGAACGCCGAATACAAGCCCGCATACTAATACTGATCACCTTTCCCAAGCGTTGCGTAAACCAAGAATTGTTAAATGTGAGAATAAACAAAATATGAATAGTGAAGCCCTCAACACCCATGCTGGAGGAAAACGTCATGCAGATAATACATTGGATGATGGGGGAAGAGGAGATAAAAAGAAGAAGAGTGATGGATCGAGTTTGACAATACTAATGTCAATGCGGAGGCCGGGACCCAGCCCCACCGAGCACAATGAAAATATTTGCATTTTGGAATTGTCGCGGGGCTTGGGAACCGGCGTGATCCTAACGCCAAAACGTTCTATCAACGGAGCATCCTAATATTGTGTTTTTGATGGAGAAAAAATTTAGAAGTGCTCAACTAACTCAACTTAGTAACCGGGTGTTGGGGTTCCAAGGCTGTTTTGGTGTTGATTGCGCTGGTGAAAATAGGAATATGAGAGGTGGATTGGGAATTTTGTGGAATGACCCTTTTGAGCTCTCCTTACTGTCATACTCTCACAACCATATTGCATTGAGAGTGAAGAATATGGGTACGAACTACGAGTGGATTTTTACAGGAATTTATGGGTGGTTGGAGCAAAATCAGAAATGGAAAATGTGGGAACTCTTGAAATCCCTAGCCACAACTGTATCTCTACCATGGTTGTGTGTTGGAGATTTTTGAACGAGATCCTATGGATCCATGAAAAACAAGGAGGGAATATTAAACAAGAGGCCTGCATGATGGGATTTCGAAACGCAATTGATACTTGTGCGTTGCACGATCTTGGATACACATGGGGGCGCTTCACATGGACAAATGGACAATCCGGGAAAAATAACATTCTGGAACAATTGGATCGAGCTTTTGCTAATGAGGAATGGAAGAAGAACTTGTTTGAATATTGGTGGGTTGCACATCTCTGTCGCATCCGATTGGATCACTGCCCCGTGATTGTTGATTTTGATTATGTGGATAAAAAACAGTCCCAAAATTGTCGGCGGAAAAAAATATTTCGTTTCGAGAAAATGTGGTTGGAACACGAAGATTGTGATGGTATCATCGAACACACGTGGCAACACACGCCATCTCGCGAATATCGAAGGGAAAATACAAGCTTGTGGCCGAGCCCTAAAACAATGGGAGCAGGCAATATTTGGGAATATCAAAAGACAAATTAAGGAGTCGGAGGAAAAATTGATTAAATTACGTAAGAAAAAAGCAAACAAATGAGATAATCAAATAATGCAAAAATGTTGAAAATGAACTAGAAGAAAAATACGGACTTGACGAGATTATGTGGCACCGTGAGAGCTAGAGCATTGTGGATAAAAGAATGAGATAGAAACAAAAAAAAAATTCACCACAAAGCATCCAAAGGCAAAAGATAAATAATATTGACGCGTTAAAAACTCGGCAGGGGATTGGTGCGAATCGACGCGGAAATTGCACAGTGATGATTGACTACTTTCAAGATCTATTCTCCCACGCCAGTACATCTAAGGAATCTAGCATCCTTGACTCGATCGAAGCTCGAGTAACTCTGGCAATGAATGACGATCTGATGGAGCCCTACACTATGGAGGAGATCTACAAAGCCTTAAATCAAATGCACCCCTCAAAAGCCCCTGGGCCTGATGGTATGTCTCCTTTATTTTTCGTAAATATTGGTCTGTCATTCAACATGACTTTGTTTTGACTGCTTAAAAATTTGAATGAATGTCATGATTCCTCTACCCTCGAACCAAACTTTTATCGTTCTAATCCCAAAGATTAGAAATCCGAAAGCCCAAAAGACTTTCGGCCCCATTTCCCTTTGTAATGTGATTTTTAGGGTAATAGCGATGATTTTGCCTTTGAGATCTTTCATAGCATGAAACATTAGACAAAAGGAAAACGCGGTATTTGTGCTTTAAAACATGATATGAGTAAAGCATATGATAGGGTTGAATGGAATTTTTTGAAAAGTATCTTACTTAAATTGGGTTTCGAGCATAAATGGGTGGATCTTGTTATGCGTTGTGTATCTACAAATACTTATTCGATTTTGATTAATGGTGTACCTTCTAACTATTTTGTTCCTACACGTGGCCTCAAGGAGACCCAATGTCACCCTACTTATTTCTCTTGTGCAGAAGGCTTCACACATCTCATACGAAAAGTCAACAAGGGGTGACATTCATGGTGTTAAAGTAACGAGAAATGCTCCACCTATATCTCACCTATTTTTTGCAGATGATAGTATTCTCTTCTACCAGGTTACGATACAAGAGTGTAATATCATAAAAATATCCTTGCGGTCTATGAAGATGCGTCAGGGCAAAAGATTAACATGTAAAAATCTGAGCTCATGGCGAGTGCTAATGTGGTAGAAGAACAACGAAGGTTACTGGGCCAAAATTTGGGAGTGGCGCAAGTTGATCAACATGGCAAATATCTAGGCCTCACCGCTATGGTTGGTAAATCAAAGAAGCAAATTTTTCAAGCCATACAAGATAGGGTGAGTCAAAATTAAAAGTATGGAAGGAGAAATTCCTCTCTCGAGCTGGCAAAGAAATACTTATAAAAGCAGTGATCCAGGCTATACCAACATACGTGATGGGCTGTTTTTTATTACCTATTAATATTATGGAGGATATCGAAAAAAATATAGCCCAATTCTGGTGGGGTGCGGCGATGGTTAAGTAAAAACACATTAGACGAATCGACCATCTAACGACATCCAAAACGAGAGGCGGTCTTGGTCTGAGATCATTAAGACAATTTAATTTGGCTTTTTTAGCAAAACAATTCTGGAGGTTGCTAACAAATCCAAATTCCATGGTTGCACAAATTCTAAAGGCAAAATACTTCCCCCTGTAAGTCCAAGTGGCTACAATAATCTAGAGGGGGGTGAATAGATTATCCCAGTTTTTCGAGTTGCCCTCTTTTTCGAAAGACTCAAGCAAAGATGAATGCTAAGTGCGGAAAGTAAATAGCACGCGTCGATTTATAGTAGTTCAACCCACCTAGGGCTAATCTACTACCACCCCAAAGATATGGGGATGGATTTCAAAAAAAAAAAAGATTTTATTAATTTACCAAAAATTAATACAACACCTTGAGGATTACCACAACCCTCTTTCACCACCTTGAGGATTACCACAACCCTCTTACAACACCTTGAAGATTACCACAACCTTCAAACACCTATCACCTAGATCACCCAAGTGTATTCTTACCACAAGAATACTCACAAGGATGTCTTTGGTTGAATGATGACCAAAAATCAAGATTACAACTCAATAATGATTGAAACAATATGAGTACAAGTGTAATCAAGAATTGAAAGCCTAGACCTCAAATTTGTGCAGTGAAAGTGCTAAGGCTAATACAACAAAGATATATGAAAGTGTTTGCTTTGTTTGCTCTTTTGCTTGTATGGAGTGTTGTTTCTTGTTGCTTGAATGAAGCCCTATTTATAGGAGAGGACTTGGCTTTCATTTCCGGACATGGCTCCTCGGGGGAGTGATTTGTCGCGAAAAAGAAACCATTTAAAATGATCAATATAATGTTAGAAATCAATCCTGACAAAATAGGAAAGCTATCTCAAAAACGCAACGGATAGTTTGTCCGTCAAAGAGGGGTTCGGAATGTCAAAGAGAGATAAGATTGAAATTGAATTCGCGAATTTTTACACGGGGGACCGGTCGGAGAGGGTGCGACCGGCCGCCCTTAGCTGTGACCGGTTGAGGTGACAAAATTACGAAACAGAAGATCAACCAAGAGGGTTGCTCCAGTGCAGGTCGCCCGGGTCGCCAGGTCACCTCAATGGCCGCCCACCTGGTCGGCCGGTCGCCCTCTCCTTTTTTTTTTCTTACGCCCCATTTTCTGTTTTCAAAACTCAACTCAGTGCAGGTTGCCACATATAGGGCTTACCTGGTCGAACTGAAACAAATGTGTTGTCCAATTTTTTATCGAAAATAAACTCCAAAAATACTTGAAAAATAGTAAAAACATTTTAAGACGATCGGAAGTATTTAGACAACATTTAGGGACATTGTTTTGGTTTAAAACTTATTTGAACAAAATCGAACAAAATCATCAAAATCATGATAAAAACATTTATCTAACAAACTCCCTTTTGATGATTACAAACCAAAACAATTTTCTCGAGGACGATTTGAAAAACTAATAAATTTTCCGGTTTACAAGTAAACTATCCAGATTAAAGGCATTTCATACAAAGCTCCTCTATCTATGAGCATATCAACAAAAGATTATTATAAGTTAGAAGACAAGCTATAATAAGCTTATATAAGATGCATATAGACATCATTAGCTAAGAAGCTCCCCGTCATTAATACTTATAATCTTTGCAATTGAGTCCATACAAAAGATTATTATAAGTTAGAAGCACAAGCTATAACAGCATATATAAGATGCATATAGACATCATTAGCTGCTAAGCTCCCCTGTCACAATACTTATAATATTTTGCAATTGAGTCCATAATACAAGCCATGGACTAGGTATTCTTGGCTTTAGAAAGCCATGGCTTATAACTTTTATTGCGAGCTTTTAATAGCTTCTTTTGGCTAACGAGCAATTTCATGTTTCTCCCTTTGGAATCATCAAAAGAATGTTAGGATGATAAAAACATCATACAATTATATCAAAGTGCTTAAAAGAGACGGTTTATCAACCATTGAGCAATTTATGCTTAAAATCCTTAAAAGTCGGGAGAAATGTATCATGAAGAGTTCATACGCTCGTTTTTATTTGCCAAAACATGATCTCAATAAGTATTCAAGACTTTTGGAAAGAGTATCATGTATAAGTTGAAATATTCATTGTGACATTTCATCGAACACTTTGTGGGCGTGAAATTTAAAAGAGGTTGTATATAGCCCTTGTAAATGATTCAAGCCAAAAAAATTCATCACCAAATTACATCAAACATCATACAAAAACAACATAATAGCAAAGCTTAACAAGATCATATGCAAAATATATCAAGAATTATACAAGAAAGCCATAAACTCGAGGTTCAACCCAATTGAGCAAAGTAAGGAAAATTCTTACCATTTGATCGGAGAAGATGAGCTATGATGATGATAAACATGCTATATAGGGTCCAGATGTGATTAGAATGCATGAAAATCAATTTTGAGTGAAAATTGTGTGAATTTGGCAAAGGGACGAAAAAGTGGCAAAAAATAAGGTAAAATGGCGAATGTCAAGATGTAACCATTTTAATCCAAAATAAAGCTCAGGCGATCGGCCGAGGTTGAGGGCGACAAGTTTGCCCTCAACCTGTTTAGCCCACTATCTTGACATTTTGAGAACCGAATTTTCAACCAAAATCCGATTTTTAGCCCACTAAGTTTTAAAACATGAAAATGCAAATATAAGCCTCATTCAATATGCATTATGCCTAATCGAGCTCGTATAGACGCAAAAAGTCTCGGAAGATAGTGGTTTTGTAAAATGTCCATTTAATTAATCTTGAGATGGTACAAACGATATCTCAATTTTATGTTTTGAAACACAATCCCTAAGAAAATAATGTCGAATCTCAATATGTTTAGTACGGTTATGATGAACGGGTTTTGAGCAATATTTATAGCGGATATATTATCACAAAAGATATGTGACGTTTTCAAAAGAGCATTTGTAATCCGCTAAGGTTTGTTTCATCCAAAGAAGTTAGTACAACAAAATGTGGCGGAAATATATTGCCGCCGTTGAAAGAGAAAAATACGATTTGCTTCTTTGAAAACCAAGAAACTAGGGCACTGTCTCCTAAAATTGACATGATCCGGGAAGTACTTTTCCGATCATCAATATTTCCCATAATCGAATCACTATAACCTTTAAGAGAAAAATTTTCATTCTTTGGATAAAATAAACCATATTGAATAGTGCCTTTCAAATATCGAAACTTTAAGCAGCACTCATATGAGATTTTTGGGATTGCTTTGAAACGAGCACATAGGCATACGGCATGAAGAATGTCCGGTCTACTAGCGGTTAAATAAAGTAAACTACCAATCATACCGATACTTTGATTCATCCACGGACTTGCCTTTCTCATCTTTCACAATTTTGACATTTGTTGCCATGGGAGTAGAGACGCTTCTTCCTTCTTCAATGCCGAACTTTTTCAAAGTTCTTTTGTGTACTTAGATTGTGAAATGTAAATACCTTCTTGACATTGTTTAATTTGGAGTCCAAGAAAAAGAAGTTGAGCTCTTATCATGCTCATTTCAAATTCTCGCTTGCATCAACTTAGAGAAAAAAGTTAATCATTAGTAGTACCAAAGATAATATCATCAACATAAATTTGCACAAGTAAACAATCTTGCCCTTTTTCAAAACAAAAGAGAGTTGTATCAACTTTACCTCTTAAAACCATTTTGTAAAAAAAGAAAAGAGCTAAGTCTATCATCATACCATGCACGAGTGCTTGTTTTAAACCATACAAGGCCTTTTTAAGTTTATAAACATCATTAGGCCTAGAAAAATTTTCAAACCTGAGGTTGTTTTACATAGACTTCTTCTTGAATAATACCATTTAAGAAAGTGGATTTAACATCCATTTGGTAAAGTTTGAATTTTTAAAACAAGAGTAGGCAAGTAAAATACGAATATTCTTCTAAGCGTATACGGGTGCAAAAAGTTTCATCATAGTCGATACCTTAACTGTGATGAACACCCAGCTACTAACCTGCCTTATTTGAACAATGTTGCCTTGATCATCAAGTTTGTTCCGGAATACCCATTTTGTACCAATAATAGTTTAGGATGGAGGACAAGGTACTAATTCCCATACATCATTTCTTTCAAATTGATTTAACTCCTCTTGCATTTCTAAGAACTAATCTCATCCTCAATGGCCTCTTTAGCATTTTTAGGCTCTTTTTTGAGAAATACGAGCTTTCAAAGCAAATTTTCTCGGCTTCACTTTGTCAAAGGGGATCACCAATAATAAGATCTTTGGGTGATCTCCTTAAATTTCAATGCAACGGAAGATCCAGATATCACCTCTATCTTCTTGAGGACTATTTGAAGTGGACGGTTGATCATTTGATGTAGACGGTTGATCATCAACTTGAACAATTTGTTCAATAATATCCTCTTCATCACTTTCATCATTAGGTATTATTTCAACACCTAAGCTTCATTAAATTTGACATGGATGGATTCTTCAACAAACTCCACTAAATTTTATTGTAAAAAACCCGATATGTTTTGCTTTTTGTTGAATATCCCATAAATATCCTTCATCGGCCTTTAGGATCAAGTTTGTCAATTGATCCTTGGTATTAAAAATAAAGCATTTACAAAAATATTTTGAAATAACTAATATTAGGAGTTCTACCTTTCCAAAGCTCATATGGAGTTTTATTCATTTTCGACTAATATAAACTCGATTAATGACATAGCAAGTGAATCTTACTTCGGCCCAAAAATATTTTGGAAGTGAAAATTCATTGAGCATGGACCACTCATCTCTTGTAATGTCCGATTTTTTCCTTTTTGGCTACTCCATTTTGTTGAGAGGTGTCCTTGGAGTAGAAAAATTATGAGCATATCCTTTTGTTTCACAAAATACTCTAAATTCACCGTCAAATTCTCCACCTCGATCGCTTCAAATAGACTTTGATAGTGTCTTCCACTTTCATTCTCAATAAGTCTACACAACTTAACAAACTCATTAACGGCATCGCTTTTATTGGTAAGAGAAAAAGAGCCAAGTATATCTAGAAAAATCATCGACAATAACGAAAGTGTAATGTTTTCCACTTAGACTAGTCGTACCAATATCGTACAAATCAAAGGTGAAGCATTTGTTTGGTTGTGGAAATTTCATTTTTGGGCTTAAAGCCTACTTTTTAACTAATTTGTTTCTTTCGCAAGTGTCACATAAGCAAGATTTTCAAAATTCAATTTGGGTAGTCCTTTCACATGTTGGTTTTGTAAATATTTTTCAAATTCTTGTATCCAATATGTCCAAGTGGCCTATGCCACAAACTAGTTAAATCATTGTAGAATGGCGACTAAACAAGAAACATTTTGGTAAGCAAATCAACTTGTACAAATTTTGTAAAAGATTGCCTTTCTATTCGTTTCACAAATAATTTCACCATTTTGAGTATAAGGCATTTTTCTTTATTAAAGGAAACATCATAATTTGAATCACAAAGTTGGCTAACACTTACATCAAATTAAACTTAAAGCCATTCAACTAAAAAAGAACAATTACTAAGAGAGAGAAGAGTTACCACCTTCTCCATTTCCAAGAAGTTTTTCTTGCCATTGGTTTAACATGACCATACTCCTCTTCTTGAGCTTGATGTTGGTAAAAAGTTCTCTCTCCGGTGTCATACGCGGCGTGAAATCCGCCATCCCGCAGCCATTTGAATCTTCCATTGTGCAGTCTTAATACTCTGCTAAAAAATTTTTGTGCACTTATTATTTTGGGGTCCACGGGTTAGTCCTGAGACCTTGGGTCTCAAACATGTCTAGAGCTATTTCTCCAATTTGCAATTATTAGCATAATGTCCAACTTGCCAATAAAAACAAGCAGAATTGGTAACTATTAAGATATTACAAGTCGGACTCCTGTTATTTTTCTTGAAAACACTTTTAAATGCTTATAGCGAGTCCCAATCTGGAATGTTCACATCTTTGTGCATCTAAAATTTTATGACTTTATCGTGCTTATGTTAAAACGATGCGTCATTTTCCAAGCATTCAATATCTTTTGTGGCGATTCCTTTTTCGATTTCAAGAGAATGAACTCTAGTAAGAGTAAAGCATGAGCTTTCTAGAGATTCATAAGAGGTAACAATTTTTCTTTTTCAACCTTAAGCTCCTTATGCTCCTTTTTCAATTTTTTTATTTAGAATAATTAAATTTTGAAACTCAATTTGCAATTCATCAAAATCACATTCAAGTGAGTCAGCTATGGAGGAAATAGTAAGAATTAGGAGTGTACCTGCATTTATTTTCTAAATCTGCGGCTATGAGACTGTTCGGTTTCTCCTTCCTCGATTGGTTGTTTCGAGTAGTTCATCCCATGTTTTGACTCCCACGCGAGCTTCTTTCGAAAGGCTTTTCTTTGCTCCTTCATCGAAGCTCAGCAACGTAATGAAGTGCCCGGTTTTCTCTCGTGATTTAAAGCAAGCATTATCTCTTGGTTTTCGCTTATTTTTATTCACAATTTTGCAAATTTTGAACAAGTGGTTTTATTTCATCATCATCATCATTATCATAGTATGCATTATTGTGAAGAAGACCTTTAGGAATAATTTGCATACCCGATTGATTTATGGATGATTTGGCATTTTTCCCTCCTTGAGATAGACTTACAGATGAGGAGGTTTCAATGAGCTTCACAAACTTGATGGTTCTGCTGCCCAGGCCCGCGGATTGTCGTTACTTTTCGGACCATGAGCCGAAGAGCATTTAATACCTTAGTCACTTTGTCTTCTTTCGGAGATGACTACCATGGACACAAGAGGATTGATACACATTTGAAGTCCTTTCCACCATCTTGAAAATAGCTTACCATCCGGCATGCTAAAGTTTTTCAAAGTCTTTAACAAGTACGGCCCTTTTCTTTCGCTATTGACCTTTCTTAGCTCCTTCATAAATTGTTCTAATTTTTCCTAAACCCATGTGCCGACCTTATGCCTTCTTATGCGATTATACTGTGAGCCGAAGAGAACAATGCAAAATATTTAAGTGCCTTACTTAGAGAGAGAAAGCTTTTGTCATTTTCATCAACTCCTTGAAAGCGTTTAGGAGTCAAGTGCCATCCTCCGATTTCTGCTGGTTGATCAACCTTCAATGACTACATTCCAATATCGAACCTGTACTTCAGAGAGCGATCATACCATTTTTCCAAAATGCGTAGCTTGTTGGCGCTTTAATAGTGCGGCTTGTTGGTGGAGGCGCCTGGTGAGACGTAGCATCATGTGTATCCAAGGGATCTTTTCCACTTTACTTTAACGAAAGCAAGAAAGCAATACACCAACCAGCGCTATC
>JABTTQ020002589.1:0-119669 GCA_016081115.2 Rehmannia glutinosa
AAGTTCTTATTAAATTATAGTGTAGTTGGATTTTTGGCCTTTATTCTATAGCTAAAATAATTTTTAGCCCTGTTTTTTAAAACAATGGCCAAATTTTTAGTCATTCCTTTAACCACAATATTTTTAACCATCTTTTGAAACACATGTTTTTGTTCATTTTGACATGTGAAATTCTAAAATTGCCCTTTAAGCCAAATTACACCAATTCGACTCAACACACCTCATCACTTTCGATAATCAAAACTTGGGAACAAAATCTTATTTTCGGTGACTTTCAAAAATGGATTCTACGACGGCGTATCACTTCATTTAATTTCTTTAATTTCATATTGCTTGTTGATTAATTAGTTAATAGTTTATGTTGGGAAATTTATTGTTTAGATTTTGATGAATGCCATCTAAAACTTAGAATAGGAAGTTGGCACCCCATTTTTGTTGTAAAGCGCATTGTAACAAATAAAATGGGTCTGTTTAGTTAAGTCGACTAATGCCTAAACATGCAAGAAGACAACCGGAGACTAGAAGAAAGACTCATTTGTAGGACAATTTGAGTATGGCAAAGAAGAGAAGACGGGAACTCTGAAGGTGCAAGCGAGATGCTGGTGAGTAAAGTATCGATCAAGTCAACTCAAGATAGCAAGTCTCAAGTTGAAGTGATGAAGAGTCATTGATGATTGAAAGGCGACTTAAGTCACCAGGGAAAGCAAGGAACGCTTGATCAAGTCGAGATAATCAAATAGATCCGTTGTACGTAAATCAAGAGAATTACTTAAACAAGTAATACCTCCATGCTACCTTTCGAAGTGCTTTAAGTCAGCGTGCAAAGGGAATGAACCAATGGGAAGCACTATACCGTGTCGAACTACGAAAACCAAGAACAATTTATACGGCAGTGGCAATTCAAGGCTCGCAACATGACAAGCCAACGACCACAAGTGACTTTAAAAAATAAGCCTATCTCTTCAACAGGCATTTTTTGAAAGATCACTATAAAAGGCTGAGGAATGACTCGAGAAAGGCTACCAAAGGTTACCTCCGACCACGGACATTCAAGCAAATATTTGAACTGTGAACCTAAGATATTCTCAAATCATTCAAGATTAATCCTCAAGCCTACACTACGAAGAAAATCAATCCAACACTCACTTTGTGAAGGAAAGATAACTTCAATCAGTTGAAGAGAAAATTGTTGAAGAATCAAGGGTCTACATTCCACGAAGGATGGTAGGAAGGTCAAGGTCGAACCAGGTCTCGAGAGTTTTTGGAGGGCTTTCGTGATCAAATCCAAAGAGCTTGAGCAAGTGAGCCAGAGGAAGAAGCAAAGCGGCTCCTGTGAAGAAGCCGAGTCATACGAGGCGGTGACCGAGTGATGAAGGCATCTCAGATTTGAGTCCCAAAGGATCAAGTGTTTGTGTGATCAAAGATATCCGGACTGTTACCACTTTGTATATCTTGATCAATACCTAGTGGACTCCTCCTGGAGTTGGAGAAGAGAGGAGTAGAAGAATTACCCCATCTTCGAACCTCTATAAAAACTTATTGTGTCATTTACATTTCAACACTTTAATTCCCGCATCTTATTTGTTTAATTCATTGACATATTTGCTATCCAACTGATAATCTCTAAGTACTAAAACCAAGCATTAAATCATTACTAAACCAAACTTAAGGGTGTTAAGTCTTCCGCTAAAAACAAACCACAGTTGAGCTAATTGATTTAGCAAATTGAGTTATTCTATCAACAAACTCGATCGAGTCTATTGAGTGACTAACTCTCTTGATTAACTAAATTGGTGGTCCACCAAGGACACAACTATGTAAAGTATCAACTCGAACTTTTAAAAGGACCAAAAGTGAAAATTTGCTAAGGTTTATTCAACCCCCTTCTAAACCTTACACTCACACCCAGGACCTACAAGTGGTGTCAGAGCGGTTGGTTCATTGAGCCTTCCGTGACCAGTTCTTGTTAGATATCCAAACTTTTCAAAGTCCTGTTTTAGTACTTAAGTTTTCAAAACTCCTTTTATCATTAAAAGTTATTATCATGGAAGCAAATTTGACACGCATCCCTATGTTCACTATTGAAGAATTTGATGATTGGAAAATTCGTATGTGAGCTCATCTATCAACATTACACGATGAGATGTGGATAGTGATAGAGGATGAGCCTTCGCAAATCTTAAAAAAAACGGTACTGTAGAAGAGCTACTGGTGAAGGTGAAGAGGATGTTGCCCTAGACCACTATGGTTGAAAAACCAAGAACTGAATGGACAAATGATGACGAAAAAAGATACAACCTGGACAATGTAGCCAAGGACATCCTTTACAAAACTTGGATAAAGCCATGTTCAATAAAGTTAAATCATGCAAAACGGCTAAAGAAATGCAGGACAAGCTAACATTGATTTGTGAAGGCTCGTGAGCAAATCAAGGAAAATAAATTATCGGTGGTAGTACAAAAATTTGAGAATTTCAAAATGATCGCGAGGAGAAAACCTGGATCAACCGGATGCCTCGTTCACGTAAATCACCAACTAGCTATATCGCACTTGGAAATGAATATACAGAAGAAATATGTATGAAGATCTAAAAAGTCTCGGTGAACGGGAAATGAAGGTCATGGCACAAATTTGAGACATTCCATGGACCTATCGAAGACCTCCAACCATGAACTATTCTCGGATCTCAAAGCCTGCAATTTGGAAGAAAAAGATCGAGGAAGAGACAGTGTACTCCAAATTTGCTCTAATTGTTAAGGATGGAAGAGAGCCGAGATCAAAGAAGTCATTGATCGAAGAAATAGGTGATGGTTAAAAGGTTCAACAAGTTCTTCAATAAGAACTACAAGAGAGCAAGGGCGAATCTTCTAGAAGACACTCAGCTCCCCTCCAAGTCAAGGGAAGATAGGCCAACCAAGAGAAGATCATCAAAAAGTCAATATCAAAGGGTGACAATCCAAGAATGGAAAGAGGCGATCAAAAGGTTGAATATCTATGGCCGAACCGAAACCAGGTCACTATGCCATTGATTGTCCATATCCGTAGTCAACAAATCTGAGGAATGAAGAAAGAAAGGTCTTGAGAGAAGAAGACAAGAAAAAAAAAGCGCAATGTTGGTCTGCAGAGCTCACTGAGACAAACCAAGTCAAAGAGACAGTGATTGCAGAGCAAAGCCGACTACTCAGTGACTCGAGAAGAAGCTCGACTGTTTGATGGCCAAGGAACAAGATCAACCTGACCAAGGAGTTGAGGTACACTCTAACTCATCAAACTCAGATTCAGTGATAGTGACTGTGATACACACACTTCATCACCCACTGATCTTTATGATTCATTAGGCAAAATGATGAAAGGTTTTGAACACATTAAATCCTCACACACACTACTAAATGAGGAAAACTTGACCTACTCAAGAGCAAAACTCACGGTGACTAAGGAGCCGAGTACTCTAAGTCAAATAATGATGAGAATAAAAGTTTAAAAGGCTGAAAATGCCAAGCTAATAGTAGAAATAGTCGCCATAGAAAAGAGGAGAATGACCTCCAAAAATGTGATTGCCTCATTCACTAAGGCATCTAAATCATTGGATGATCTTATTATGAGTCAAAGAGAATATGGAGACAAGAGGCTTAGATCTAATTCCTCTCGTGTTATGTCAAACTCCAAAAGTAATTTTGGAAAAAGGATCTTCAAGCAATGAAGTATCTCAAAATCCAAAACTCCAAATGGTGCACACACATTCACTCCAAAGCACAATTACAAACAAACTGGCCTTGGTTATAAAGGAAAAGGAAAAAAATGAGTTGGAGTGCGTTTGAGAGGACATCTCGAGAAGAAATTGACCAAGTTCTCAAAGAAACTCCAAACAGGAATTACTTTGTAAAGAAGAAACAGAGCTACCAAAAACCCCAAAAGTTCTATAAAAGAAACCCGTATGATGGGAATGGTAGAAAATATCCACGCCGAAGATGATTGGAACGATGTGAACTATCGCATAAACTTATGGAATATAAGCCCAAATGGCAAAGGCCTAGAACTCTAAAGCAAAGGCCATTCCAAAAGTATAAGAGCTTTCATCGACACACATATGCACCTAGGCACTACACTCGAGACACCAAAATTACCCAAAGAAGGCAATTGCTAAAACACATATACGGTGGCATATAGACAAAAGAGACAATTTGTGATGAACCTAGAATCCCCTGCGGTTTGCCAAAATTAATTATGATTATGGCAGCGATAGATGGCAACCCCCAGAGCGGATCATTTGGCTATAGAAGGTGGTTGGATCATCTTACAATACTAACCCCTCGGGACCTGGAGACAAGTATGAGTACCTAAAACTTAATTTCTTGATTGCGGGTTCAAGGAACAATTTGAAAGTGCCTCGAGGAACCTGGTACATGGATAGTGGATGTTCCAGGCATATGACAAGTAAAAACAGAAAAAATCAAGATTCAAAGGAAGCTAAAGGAGCAAAAGTCATATTTGGAGGAAATGAAGCTCCAGGTGAAATAAGAGGCATTGGATCCATCAAGAAGAACGAATTAGAAATCACATATGTTGCATATGTTGAAGGACTCAACTTCAACTTGCTAAGCATCACCCAACTCGTGACAAGGGCTATAATGTTGGATTTAACATGGGTATATGCCAAATCAAGGATCTTGAATCAAATGAAGTTGTGTTGCAAGGATGCGGACAAAGGAACATGTATGTAGTAGATTGGTCAACCGCTACACCCAAAAGACCTATCTATTAGCAAAGAGCACAAATTGAATCAAGTTAGGTCGTGGCACAAAAAGATGAGTCACCTGAATTTCAAAACACTTAATGCTTGTCGAGTAAGTAATCTTGTGATAGGTCTTCGGACTCGAGATACAAGAATGAGAGTATATGTGAAGCATGCGAAGGAAAACAGATCAAATCATCATTCAAAGAAAAGACATGCCCATCTTCAACAAGGATATTGCACCGCTACATATGGATCTATTTGGTCAGTTGAACCAAATGAAGCATAAGTGGGAAGAAATATACCTTGGTGGTAGTAGATGACTACTCAAGATATACATGGACAATATTCATGTGTAAGAAGAAAGAAACTCTCTGAAACTACCACAATGGTGATGAAGAGGATTCAAAATGAGAAGAGCCAAACCATTATCAAGATAAGATCGATAGAGGAACCGAGTTTGTCAATGGTATAATAACTCAATATTGTATTGAAAATGGCATTGGTCATGAATTATCTGCAGCAAAGGACTCCACAAACAGAATGGAGTTGCGAGAAAGAAGGAATAGAACTCTCAAAGAAGCAACAAGGACCATGTTAGTCAAGCAGGGTTACCAAAAAAGATTTTGGGTCAAGCAATCAACACAACTTGTTACACTCAAAACAGATGTATGATAAACAGACAACCGACAAAGACTCCTATGAGATTTGGACGGGGAGAAAACCAAATGTTGCATATTTTAGAATATTTGGATGTAAATGCTTCATCCATAACAATGGCAAAGACAATCTAAAGGCTTTCGATGCTAAAGTCGATGAAGGTATCTTCTTGGGATACTGTTTGAAAGCAAAGCCTACAGAGTACTCAACAAAGGACTATGGTTGCGGAGGAATCCATTCATGTGGTATTCGATGAGCCAAATGTAAATGGAGAAGACATTGAAGAGTCACCGATAAATTTGAATCATCCAACCATACGAAAAATCCCTTTGTCAAGAAGCTGGAATTATAAACTCAGAGATGAAGATGAGATGGCCGAGTCCCATAGAATCTTTGGAAAATTTGCGGCTATTTGATTGCGAGAGAGTGATCAAAGCAACACAATCGCTAGACGATCAATCCGGCTAACTTACTTCAACCCGATGTAAGATGGTCGAAAGACCATCCACGGAACTTGTCATTGGAGATATAAGAGAAGGTGTCAAAACAAGATCTAACTCAACAAAAGCTATGTTCACATGCTTTATCTCACAAATAGAGCCTAAAGATGTGTTACAAGCATTGGATGACACATTGGATTTAAGCTATGCAAGAAGAGTCGAATCGGTTTGAAAGAAATAAAGTATGGGAATTAGTTCAAAGACCCACCCATCAAAATGTTATTGGTACTAAATGGGTGTTCGAAACAAGATGAACGAGGAGGGTTCGTGGTAAAAACAAAGCAAGACTAGTAGCTAAAGGATATTGCCAAGAAGAATGAATAGATTTTGATGAAACATTTGCTCTGTAGCAAGATTGGAAGCTATAAGGATGTTTCTTGCCTATGCGACTCACAAGAATTTTATTATATATCGATGGATGTAAAAAAGTGCATTCCTAAATGGTTTATTGGAAGAAGAAGTGTATGTTGAACAACCTCCAGGATTTGAGCGTAAGACTCTTGGAGATAAGGTATACAAACTCAAGAAAGCTCTGTATGGATTGAAACAGCAGGCACGAGCATGGTATGATACTTTGTCACAATTCCTAATCGAGAATGGATTCACAAAAGGAAAAGTAGATAGAACACTTTTGTAATTCAAGACAAGAAAGAGTATCGCTTGTTCAAATATATGTGGATGACATCATTTTTGGATCCACAAACAAAGAGCTATGTGAAAAATTTTCAAACCTCATGCAAAGCAAATTTGAAATGAGCATGATGGGAGAGTCGACATTCTTCCTGGACTCCAAGTAAAACAATTGAAGGATGGAACCTTCATAAGTCAAACAAAATACACCGTGAGATTTAATGAAGAAATTTGGTATTGAGGAGAAGTCTTTACGTGAAAATACCAATGAATACATCGATCAAAATGGACATGGATGCAGATGGCAAGCTCGTAGATCAAACAAGATATAGAGCACTTATGGATCATTGCTTTATCTCACAAAGACAAGCCAGGCGGACATCACCTTTGATGTAGGTGTATGTGCGAGATTTCAATCTGCTCCAAAAGAGAGCCATATGATTTAAATAAGAGGATTTTGAGGTATTTGAGAGGAAGCGAAGTTGGCTTATGGTATCAAAAGGAAAGGTGGATTCAAGCTAATTGGCTATTCGGACTCGACTATGTTGGATGCGAGTGGAAGGAAGAGCACTTGTGCACATGTCAAATGCTTGGAAATAGGCTAATTTCTGGTTTAGCAAAAAGCAAAATACAATAGTCACCTCTGGTGAAGCATAATACATAGTTGCGGGCAAACCTGTTGTGCCCAAATCCTATGGATGAGGCAAAGGTGAGAGACTATGAAGTTGAAGAAAAAGAATCCCAATTATGTGTGATAAACACAAGTGCAATTGCAATCACTCGAAATCCACGTGTTGCACTCAAGAACAAAGCATATCGATGTCGATATCACTTCATAAGAGATCATGTTGAAAAGAAGGACATCATATTAGAATATATCTCGATCGAGCAAACAGGTTCGACATATTCACAAAACCATTATGTGAGTCAAGATTTGAAGAACTCAAGCATGAGTTAGGGTTAATTGAGTGGTGACACTGGAAGACTCAAAGAAAAGAAATGGAACACAAAAAGAGAAAAATGATCTAATTCTCAAAATCACCTAAATGAATCACCATGTCGGAAAGACAACTATACCGAATTAGTTTGACGGTGATTTCAGAGAAACGTGACGACGAGAAGAGTTAAACCGGCTAAGGGATAAGCCGAGTCATTTATGAGCAAAGTGACAAAAATGCATTCGTTTTTACTAAGCGGGAATGTTTTTAAGAATGACGCAAAAGATAATGATGATGTGTACAGGATAAAAGTTGCGATACCAAGCTTATCGGCGTGCAAAATCTAAGCCGTTGATTTCGATCACATTTCAAAAACTATCCGCACGTCCTTCGAAACCATACTTAAACGTTTTTGTCTGCTTTCTCTCACATATTACCAAAACGTTTCATTTCTATCTCGTAAGTAAAAAGGCAAAACACTCTCAAAACCCTATCAATATTCAAATCAACTTCTAAGTTTCCTTTCGTGAAATACTGAAAAAAATGGCACCAACTTATGATTTTGTCAAGCTAGGAAAGTAAATCCACACAGGGTCGACGTGGATTTCGAGGGCATGGTCAAACAGGGGTCTCGATGACGCCTCATAAAGAAAAAATTTGAAAAGCTCAAATTGTCCGTGAAACCATTTTGACGATGGAGTTCGATGACCTATGTGGAAGAGGTCTCACGTTCTATGTGAATCTTGAGATTCACGATGAGGGGATTAAATTCTCTGTTCACGGGAAGGAGTTCATCATCTCCGCCAGGATTTGGTGAACACCGCTCACTACCGACGGAAGGAGCAATCAGAAATCAACGGCTGATGTAGACCGGCCGCCGCCTGGAGGGAAGTAGCCAAATCCGACTATGCCGATAAAATAGTCTACACAAAGCAAAACAAGAGGACTCTTGAAGGAGGACTACCACAAGTGTTGGACATAGTTGCCAAATGCATAGACATCAAATTTGGCGACTTTGACCAACTATCAAAAGCTAAGTTGATCGTAATGGCTGCGATCATTGAAGAAAGGAAAATAAACCGGGCTGAGTTTGCTCACAAGCACTCTGCAGAATGTAGGGGAACAAATCCTTCAAGGAAGATGGTGCATTTGGATGATCCCAGGATATGGCACGGTGATTGGCGGTGATGGAGGTGAAAGGAGTCCTCTTCGACATGGAAAGACGTTCCATGTAAACAAGAGGATGTTCAAATTAAACCTCTCTCGCGCAGGAAGAGAGCCCACGCCAAGAGAGCGATACAAGTGAGGGGGAATCAGTGACCTGAAGATACTGATTGTTCCCTCTCCACCAAAGAAGAAAGCCGCCCCCTGCAGCTAAGAAGACCGGTGCTCCCGCAAAGCAAAGAAAAACAAACCTGCTCCTCCCGCCCTGCAACAGTCACCGCCCCGCGCCGTGTCTCCCGCCCAGTTAGCGGCCGAGAAGGAACCTCAAATACCTTCTCCGGTCGTCAAAAAAGAGGAGAAGGCTGAAAAGCCAAGACACCTCGGCTCCTTAGAAGAAAACACCCCATAGGCCCGCCGCCAAGACTCGAGGAAGAAACTCTCTCTCGAACAGAGAAATCCCTCCGGGTACGAACCAAGAGACGAAGTAGAATCATCAAGCAATCCGAACTTGAAAAACGGGTGAGTCACCCACTCACTACAACAGATACCGGAGACTGCTGGAGAAGTAGAGTCTCGGATATTATTGATGAACAGCCAAGTCTGCTGAAAGGCGATCGAAGCAGAAAAGCTGAAGACCAGTACGTAGTTCGAGCAGTGAGACACAAGAAGAAGTGAAAGAGATGATGATGTGATGATCCTATCCCCACCTTATCCATACATCCAAAATCGTCGAGTGGAGAAGTGGAAATTGAGTCGATCCAGAGCAGTTCCAACGGCTTTGAGTTTATTGAAGAAGAAGAGGAATCTGTTGAACTTTCTTGGGACCATCTTGTGATTCAAGACCGATGAAGAAAATCGCACGCGAATATCTTGCCGGATCTTCAAGGACAAGGAGAAGGAGAGATCGGCAGGAAGCCGAGACACGAGAGAAGGCCAACATCGCCCTCTCACCGGCACCACAGAACATATACATCCTCACCTCGACATTCTATCGAGGAAAGTGATGAGGATGCGGACCCCTCGCCCGCAAGAAGAGTTGCAAATGCACGGAAGCAATGCACGAATCCGGAGAATTCTTCATGAGAAAAGAATGATGGATGGACCATGAGAGTCCTCCAAAGCACAAGGGAATTGGACCCAATGGGAGTGGTGCGGCAAAGATATTGCCTGATTGTTGCTTCCACCACTTCCCCACTCACTCGGAAGAAGGAATTAAGGGAAATGGCGATGAAACGGGTTAGTGGGGACCCCAGTCGAGCCAACCCCTAATGAAGGTGTCTTACCACCGCCCCAACGACCGAACACTCGGAGAAACAACCGGGAGTTTGGAGACGAGTGACCCCATTCCAAGTCACTCGGTGATGCGCCATCCGGGGAAACTCCCTCCACCTGCAGCCAAGGTCGGAGGATCTGCAGATGACTCCACAACGAATCTAGGAGGCGAAGTGAAGAAAGTACAAACACAAAATACACAAAGAAGTTGCCATCAACGAAGCTCAGGCGATTGAGACTGTCTCGGCTAAAGGTGCCAACCGCTCTGGCTAATGGCGCGGCCGATGCGGTCGAGGCACAAGAAGGAACAACTCCCCGGGAGTTAACACTGCAGGCGATGAAAGTGCAATCCATGGGGTTGAGACTCCAATGGATGCCACTCTGAAGACCCTAAGACAGTTGACACTATCGAAAGGAGGTCGAAACACCATTGCAGCTTGAGAGCTGCAGGAGGTAATGAAGGCCAACGGAGGTTGAGACTTCCGGGTAAAGCAGTTGAAGTAGAGAACATCCCTCCTGCTATCATTGATCCATCTAAAAAAGGAGATTAGCGCACTTCACGACTCCCGGGATAATCGATGTAACTTTTCTAGGATCGGAAGAAGGCGATGAAAGCCGAGTCATCCCCTCGCGATCGATCCAAAAGACTCAAACTGGCCTAAGGATGTTCCAACCACGAGCAAGTCTCGATCTCAAGACTACTCGTCAAACTTTCAATTTTGTTGATGAGCCACCCATGAAAATCTCATTATCGTCCGATGACGCTCCGAGCAAGGCGAGGACCGTCAACTCAATTGGAAAAACCAAATTGAGACCGACGAAGTTGTTGAGACAAATTGAGGCTCAAAAAGTCGGGTCCACTTCACAAAAGACCCCGGCATGCAACCGAACAGTCCACCTGCGCAGGGCTCCCAAGCTACAAACAGCAGTTCGACTCACAAGGAACTTCACGCGCCCCTCTCATCATTGAACAAATCCCGGTTGGCGTGATGATTCCTTTGTAGAATCATTTTTTCTCCTGGAGGTACCCGACCTCCCGACCAGTCGAAAAACGATCTTCGCGCTTCCACGCGGACCAAATCCTGTCATTCCATCGGATACCATCATTCCACCGCTTATGATTTTGGCTGTAGCCATCACCGCAATAACAGAGAAACAATCAAGTTCGGGAGGTGTTCAAAGCATTATTTGCGAAATTGAACAGATGGAGAGGCACCAGGCCTCGATGGACATGAGGCGGACAAAGAGATGCCAACTGACTAGCGACTTGAGAGGCATAATAGTCGAATCGGGGAATGGTGGCAACAACAAAGAAACAATGCGTGTTGAACAAAAGCTTAGATACTTCAGGACATTGTTCAACAAGTATTTGTTGGTATGGAGAGCTGAGAATCTTTGATGCAAAGACGAAATTGAGAGAACACATTGAGCACATGCATGAAGCTCACACTGCCTGATATAAAGCTGCTGCGTGATCAAAATAAGAGTGATCTCCAGCGTATGGAAGAAAACATGGATAGAAAATTCACCTTCTCATGGCTGAGATGAAGCTAATTTCAAAGAGAGTTCAACGCTACTCGCTCGAATTTCGCGCCGCATACTCCGCACTTGGACTCGAGGCAGAATCGGCTATCGGCAGGCTCGATTTCCCGCTTGCAAGTATGTTTCGGGGTTCCTCTCTCCTTTGATGATGCCAAAAAGGGGGAAGAGGAATACCTAAAAGCGCTGAAGAGTTCTGATGTTGAAAAGGAAGGAGCAACTGCAAAGGGAAAGACAACTGAGGAAGTGTCAAAACAAAAAGAAAGGAAAGTCAGTTGAGGGGAAGGATCGAAAGATATGACATTGATGATTGCACAAACCCCCAACAAGGTCTTGTCACACGGTGATATTATCAAGAAACAAACTCCCAGTGACTCTGCCACTCCAACACTCTGCCGCATCTATGGCTGAGAAGAAAAACAGTTGAAGCGAGGGATGGAGGAAGTGGAAGGAAGGTTGAATGCCCGAGTTATGGACATCTTGAAACAACATGGAGGCATTCCAGTTGACAGAGACACTTATGCCATCTCAGATGTCGGGACCGAGCCACGATCGTTGATGAATTTAAAATGCTCGCATCTGAAGGATACTTCGCAAACATGTCTGTGGCTCAAGCCAGGACTTTATCTTGGGAAAAGGGTCTCCGTTATGTGAAGAAAGGGACAAAGCGTGCCAGACTACGCGTGATCACTCTGGCCACTCAGTGGAAAGAAGAAGACCCCAAGACAATACACGCCGGAGGAAGAGGAAGAAGCGTGTGGTGGAGGAAGAGGTTTGGACCAGGCCCGCCCAAAAACATTGAGTACATAGATTCGGAGGCAAGAAAGGAGGGATCTCTTGGGCCGTGGTCTTGACCAAGTAGCCAATCTGCAAGTGGCTAAAAACAATCTTTGAGTATGTGAAAAGAATCGAAGAAGAAAATAAAAGACAAACTCAACTATGGGAGGAGAGACAAGAGAGATTAAGAAGAGATGAAGTTTGCCGAAAATCATATGAAAAAAGAAGAAGAAGGCGGTGAAGATGAGAAAAAGAGAAGAAGACCAGAAGATGTGAAGCGAAGAAGATGAAAGAAGGAGGCGGTGAAAGGAGATGAAGTGTTGATGTCCACCCCTTCATGTATTTTACTATGTAAATACATACTATGTAAGTCTTCTCCGTAATAAATCAAATTCTCTATTTTTGCGTAGACATAAATGTTTGCTTTGATACACCTTGCAAACTTGATTGTGTAAAAGAACAAGAATGTTATGATCAATAAAAGGATTGATTCTACGCATACATTCTCTGTGAATGCACTATCCGTATGTATCTTTGCTATTTACATTTCGAATGTTTTAAGTTTTGGCATCATCAAAAGGAAATTGTTGGGAAATTTATTGTTTAGATTTTGATGAATGCCGTATAAAACTTAGAATAGGAAGTTGGCACCCCATTTTGTTGTAAAGCGCATTGTAACAAATAGGGCTGTGGTCAAGTGAGTTAAGTCGCCTATGCCTAAACATGCAAGAAGACAATTGGAGACTAGAAGAAAGACTCGCCGAGACGGTGAGTATGGCAAAGAAGAGAAGATGGGAACTCATTGAAGGTGCGGTGAGTAAAGTATCGGTCAAGTCAACTCAAGATAGCCAAGTCTCATGTTGAAGTGATTTGAAGAGTCATCCAATGATTGAAAGCGACTCTAAGTCACCTGGGGAAAGCAAGTCGAGATAAGCTGAAAGAGATCCGTTGTACGTAAATCAAGAGAATTACTTAAACAAGTAATACCTCCATGCTACCTTTCTCGAAGTGCTCGAGTCCCGAAGCGTGCAAAGAGAATGAACCAATGGGAAGCACTATACCGTGTCGAACTACGAAAAGGTGAAGAACAATTCAAACGAGGAAGTGGCAATTCCAAGGACTGCAACAAGACAAGCCAACGACCACAAGTGACTTTAAAAAATAAGCTATCTATCTCTTGTGGGCGATTTTTTGAAAGATCACTATAAAAGGGTGAGGAATGACTACGAGAGAAGACTACCAAAGGTTACGAACCCACGAACATTCAAGCAAATATTTGAAGCGTAACCTAAGATATTCTCAAATCATTCAAGATTAATCCTCAAGCTACACTACGAAGAAAAAATCAATCCAACACTCACTGTGAAGGAAAGATAACTTCAATCGGTTGAAGAGGAAATTGTTGAAGAATCAAGGGGTCTACATTCCACGAAGGATTGTAGGAAGGTTCAAGGTCGAACCGGTCTCGAGTTTTTGGAGGGCCGTGATCAAATCCAAAGAGCTTGAGCAAGTGAGTTGTAGTAGCAAAGGCGGTTTGCCTGTGAAGAAAAGGCGAGTCATACGAGAAGCCTTGGTGAGTGATCAAGGCATCTCGGTGACCGAGTCCCAAAGGATCAAGTCATTTGTGTGATCAAGACTTGTATCACGGACTATTACCACTTTGTATACCGATCAATACCTAGTGGATTCCTCCGGGAGTTGGAGAAGAGAGGAGAAGAAGAATTACCCCATCTTGAACCTCTATAAAAACTTATCGTGTCATTTACATTTCAAAGACTTTAATTCTCGCATCTTATTTGTTTAATTTCTGTGACATATTTGCTATCCAACCGATAATCTCTAAGTACTAAAACCAAGCATTAAATCATTACTAAACCAAACTTAAGGGTGTTAAGTCTTCCGCTAAAAACAAACCACGGTTGAGCTAATTCGGTCTTAACGGTGAGTTATTCTATCAACGGCTCGATCGAGTGCATTGAGTGACTAACTCTTGATTAACTAAATTGGTTTGTCACCAAGGACACAACATGTAGTATCAACTCGAACTTTTAAAAGGGCCAAAAGTGAAAATTTGGTAAGGTTTATTCAACCCCCCCTTCTAAACCTTACACTCACACCCCTTGGGACCTACAATTTCTTAGGTTATGATTTGTTGTTATATTTGTAGAATTTGTATATTTAGTTTGAACAGCTTGATGCTTCGTTTAACAAGAGTTTCCGTCTTTTAACTTGATATCGAGTTGTGCTTAAATCTCGATATCTAGTTACATAACTCAATACCGAGTTATCTGACTTGATATCGAGTTATTTTTGTTTGTATCCAGACTCCAGATAGACTGTCTTTTGTGTATCTTTTCATCTGTAACAAATTCTTTTGTTCATTTTTGGCAGAAATGGGAATGGAGATGGGGGCATTGGAAGGGAAAACTTAATGTGTACATGAAGTTCCGGCTAATATCCAACATATTGAACAGGTTGACGATCGCGGGAATATTAGATCAGTTTAGGAATGGGCTAGAGATAGAAGAAAATGCTTACATTTTTTCAAAATTCGTCAAATTGTTGTTAATGTTGGCTTGTCGGAAAATTTTGAAAAGTTGAAGGGGAGTATAATAAATCTGAAAGAGAGATAAGTGAAGAAGAGAAAGAAAGAGAAGTCAACTAAACAACTCAAAGTAATATTGTAGAAGGGTATTAATCTCATTTGCTTTGTCAAAATGGCTAAAAAATATTTGTTTCAAATGATGGCTAGTTTTCATTTTGTCATTATATAAGTGGTCATCTCGGCTCATTTTCACTTTTCAAAAACATGGTTTTAGCCATTTTTGAGTTCAAATGTTCACTTTGCCCTTTTTTATTTATGGGAGCTTGTACCAAGTTATGTACTGCATCAATGTTTTTGAAAAATGGCTAAATGTATTAACAGAGAATACATGACAAGTATGATCGTCAGTTTTTAGTCAAAATGGCTAAAAAAATATATTTTTTGAAAACAATGGCTATTTTTCATTTTTACAAAATATAAATGGTTAATTTGACCTATTAACACTAAATTATATCTAAAGTTTACGTACATAAAATATTTGTTTGTTTTTCTGCTTTTTAAATGTAGAGCCTCTCTTTTTCTTTTGGCCATGGACTCCCAAAAAGTTAGCATCGGCATTGCTTCTTATAATACCCTATTTAGTGGGTATTCAATAACTAAATAAGTTCACTACAACATGGAAACTCACCCTCTATAATTAACTCGCCATGTTAAATAAATTTTAAAAACAAATCAGACTCGCAAGCTAGATGAAGTGAGTTTTGATAATATTTAATGTTTCTTCCCCTTTTTCCAAATTGTGTGTAATGTTTACTATATTTCATAAAAACAATTCCAAGATTTTAATTTTCAAGATAATATAGGGGTATATTAGTAAATACAAAATATTTTCAAATATAGAAGCTATAGACTATACATTTGAGACATCGCAAAAAAGAATACTAGATTATATAGTTGAAACGGAGGAGTATATATTATCACTCTTACTAAAGAGTAGCTCTACAGGATTGTGCTTTCTAACATTTACTCAAGGGATAATTACAAAAACATCCATGAGATTGTTAAAAGTACAATTTGCAATATGGGTTCATTTCTTGTTATCATCAACAACCCACGAACAAAAGTAGTGGCTGAAGATTATAGTCACCAACCCAACTTATAAAGGTATGATTGATTATTAATTGTACCTAACCCACTTCATTAGTGGTGAAGTTTTCTAATTAGCATATTGTTGAATGTTGAAGCTTATAAATAAGTTGGTTGTGTCAACATTTCTGTATCAATTCGAGTGAATAAAAACAAAGCCAATCCAGGGCTACTTAGTGTGAGAAATATTATGAAGAAATTTGTAGAAAAAACTGATAGTATTTTCTAAATTGTATTTTGATGAGGTTATATTTTTAGTAAGCAAATATTTTAGCCTCTAATTTATGCCCCTCTCATATTTTGATATTTACACCTGTATACCCAACAATTGTCTTATCAAAGCCACCCATTGGTCTGATGTCCCTTCCTATTTGGAATAATGGTATCAACTAGTTCCAGTGAACTTGCATTCACATTCTCCCAACAAGGTGTTCCTATCTTTGTTGGTCAAGATTACAAATTATGGAGAGTTCTAATCGCAAGACGTTGTTCATGTCCCGTGAACTTGGGATATTGTTGAAGATGAGTGTAGTACACATACCCCGGGGAGGAAGTCGCACTAAGCGCCACAAAGTAAAAGAGCATAAGGAGAACAAGACCAAAGATGCAAGAGCCTTGTCCTTTATGCACCAAGGGGTAAGTAGAACAATTCTTCTGCGCATTACAGGGGCAAAAACATCAAAAGAATCATGGAAAATTTGAAAAAAAAACAATTTGGAGGCTATGAAAAGGTTATCTATATTAAATTCAAAATTTATGGATAGATTTTGATAATTTGTCAATGAAGGACAATGAAAAATGCCCACGAATGTTTTCTCGAGTTTTCACACTAATCAATCAAATCAGAGGATCAGGTGATACCATTAAAGACAAAAAGATCATTGAAAAAGTGCTCTGAGTGCCCGGTGAAAGTTCGAGCATAATATTGTTGCGATTGAAGAATCCAAAGATTTATCCGCACTATCTTTGGATGAACTCATGGGATCACTTGAAACCCATGAAAAAAGAATGAGTAGATTCTCAAATCAAAGCTTGGAGCAAGCATTCCAAGTAAAAACAAATATTTCAGTAAAAGAAAATAAAAAAGATGGTGAGCAAGAAAAGGCAAAACAACTCAAAGATATCGAGTGCAAGTGGAAGAGGTCGCGGAGGGAAGACACGAGGATGAGGAAGACGAGTGCATTCAATCGGTGAAATTCAAATTCAAATTGATTTATATTGTCGGATATGCGTTAAAAGAATAACCACGATACCAAAGATTGCCGTTATAAGTGCAAAAGATCGAAATGCAAATCATCCTCAAAGAGAGTGATGGCATAAAGATGATGGAGATACAAATGAAGCTAACTTATCCGAAGAAGAAAGAGCCAAATCAGTATTCTTTTCATGTTTGAATTCTCAACAACAAATTGAGAATATTTGGTGCGTGGGACGGTGGTTGCAACAATCACATGTGTGGAAACAAGAAAATGTTAAGTAAATCTCATTAAATCGTATTCATTAAAGTAAATCTCGGATATGGCAAATCCCAAAAAATCATCAAAGATGTATTTTATATACGACGACTCAAAAATTTATTGAGCTTGGGCCAACTCCTGGAGAAAGATTACAAGTGGAGTTCAATAATGATCCATTATCATTATTGATAAACAAAAGAATCTCACAATGTCTAAAATTAAGATGAGCTTAAACAAAATCTTTCCTATTAATTTTCCATTGGACCGAGAAAATTAATGTTGATTGATGTATGAATGTATAAATTTGTTGTCAAAGAAAAATATGTTGTTTGGTCTTCCTAATATTCCAGATCGAGACAATACATGCTGATCGAAGGATGTATTTTTGGCAAAATGCATCGTTTGTCATTTCCAAAAACATCATACAGAGCCAAACCTCCACTAGGGATAGTACATGCAGATATTTGTGGGCCAACTTAAACATCGTCCCTCAATAACAATAGGTACTTCATATTGTTCGTTGATGATTTTTCCAGAATGATGTGGGTTTACATTTTGAAGCAAAAGTCAGAATTATTTCCAAAGTTTCTTAAGTTCAAAAAATATGTGGAAAATCAAAGTGGAAGAAAAATAAAGGCTCTACGGATAGACCGAGTAGGAGAATTCATCGGAATATCCTTCTTGGACTATTGCAAAGACAAAGGGATCCACAGACAACTATCAGTTCGTTACATCCCACAACAGAATAGCGTTGCAGAGCGAAAAAATCGCACAATAGTCAAGATGGCACGAGAGAATGATAGACAGGCAAATGACTTCCAAAAATATTAAGGCGTAAGCGATAAATGCGGCGATCTATATTTTGAACCATTCACCAACAAAGGCAGTTCCAAATAAGACGTCGTATGAAGCGTGGCACCAAAGAAAGCCACAGATAAACCATCTCAAAATTTCTGGCTACATTGCTTACTCTCATATTCCATCTCAACAAAAAAGAAAAGTTTGATGAAAAAGGATAAAAAATAATCTTTGTTGGTTATAGTGATGAATCGAACGAATATCGTATACTCAACCCAAAGATTGATATACTTATTATTTCTCGAAATGTCATTTTGGATGAATGCAGTCATAAAATTGGAATGGAAATGAGAAAAATGAAATAGCTTGTATATTTGCCTGGAAAATTGCCTATTTCAACAAGTCATGGAGATCAACCAAGTACCAACTCAGGTTCCAGTCCAAGCTTGAGTTCACCAAGACCATCTGAAGAATTATATCTAGAATCTGAAAGTCGAATTAGAAAGGTGAGAAGTTTAAGAGAAATATATTAAACTTGTGATGTTGTATTTTTTGCTTGTGAGCCTCAGAATTATGAAGAAGTTGCTAAAAAAGAATTTTGGCAAACTGCAATGGACGAAGAAATTGTAAGCATTAAAAAGAACAATACTTGGGAGCTCGTAAATCTTCCCGAAGGATAAAGTTTGATCGGGATCAAATGGATTTACAAAACCAAGTAGAAAGAAGATGGCTCAATTCACAAGCACAAAGCCTTCTTAGTTGCAAAAGGGTATTCTCAGCAACCAGGAGTTGATTTCGGTGAGACATTTGCACCAGTTGCTCGAATGGAGACAATACAAATTGTTAGCCATCGCAGCACAACTTGAGCTACAAGTCTACCAAATGGATGTTAAATCAACATTCCTCAATGGTGACCTGGAAGAAGAAGTTTACGTGGAACAACCAGAAGACTATATTGCACACGGTGAAGAAGATAAAGCCTATCGACTCATAAAATTACATGGATTGAAGCAAGCATTATGGTGCCTGGAACAACTAGATTGATAAGCATTTTCAACAAAATGGTTTTCAAAAAAGTCGGAGTGAGTTTGTCATTATACGTGAAGAAGCAAGATGAGCGGGATTTTCTAAGTGTTTGTCTTTACGTAGATGATTTGATCTATATAGGGACAAATGTAACATTGATGCAAGATCAAAAGACAATGATGAACGAGTACGAGATGGTGACTTGGGTCTCATGAAATATTTGCTTGGGATTCAAGTTCGTCAATCAAAAGGAGAAATTTTTATTTCTCAAGAAAAATATCTTGAAACATTGTTGAAGAAATTTCATATGAGCAATTGCAAGTCAATATCAACTCCACTTGTAGTCAACGAAAAACTTAAATTAAATGATGGTGCAACTAAAGTTGATCCGATGATGTACCGCAACTTAATCGTTCGTTGATCTACTTGACGAATACAAAGTCTGATAGTGTCTTCCAGTTTCAAGATTCATGCACAATCTAAACAAGCTACATTATGCAATAGCAAAAAGAATTCTTCGATACCTTCAAGGTACGAGAAAACTCGGCATCAAATATGTTAAAGAAAAAAAAAAGCTCATTGGATATACATATAGTGATTGGGCCGGATCACTTAATGATCGTAAAAATACATTTGGATATGTATTTTTCCTTGGCTCAAAAATAAGATCTTGGTTATCAAAGAAGCAAAAGACAATATCAATTTCATCAGCAGAAGTAGAATACATCGCCTCCACTGATGCAGCGAAGCAGTATAGCTTAGAAGAATTTTGGGTGATATATAGCAAAGCCAAGAGACTCCCACAATAATTTTCTGTGACAACATGCATGTCAACTATTGTAATGACGAAAAATCCAGTTTTCCATGCAAGGTCGAAGCACATTGAACTTCATCACCATTTTATCAGAAGTCTTGTGAATAATCAAGAAATTCAATTGGAGTTTGTTAACACAAAGGAGCAATTAGCAGATAGTTTTACTAAAGTTGTGAGCCTTGAAAAATTGTAGCAACTTCGAAAGAATGTTTGGAATACAAATTAAGAAGGGGTGTTAAAATTATAATTTGTAATACATGTCAATTTCTTGTTATTTGTCAACAATTCACAAACAAAAGTAGTGCCTGAAGATTATAGTCACCAACCCAACTTATAAAGGTATAATTGATTATTAATTGTACCTAACCCACTTCATTAGTGGTGAAGTTTCTTAATTAGCATAATGTTGAATGTTGAAGCCTATAAATAGACTGGTTGTATCAGCATTTCTGTATCAATTCAAGTGAAGAAAAATAAAGCCAATCCAAGGCTACTTAGTGTGAGAAAAATTGTGAAGAAATTTGTAGAAAAATTTGAGAGTATTTTCTAAATTGTATTTTAAAGAGGTTATATTTTTAGTGAGCAAATATTTTAGCCTCAATTTATTCGACCTCTTTTATATTTTTACATTTCCACCCGTATACCCAACAAATATTTGGGCTAATTACAAGAAAACTCAGATATTTTCGAAAATTACAAAAACCCCTTTTAGGTTTAATCTGTGATACATTTCTCCCTTCATAAGTAATAAATATTTCAAAAGCTCCCTTTATATTCATGAAAATATAACAGTTACCTACTTAAATTTAAGACGCAATCAAACTTCAAGGGATATTTTATATAATTTTCAAAAACTTCTTGGTATTTTGTAATTAGCCCAAACATTATGAGCCTTTTTGTAATTACCCCTTTACTTAATGATGTTAACATCATAAACTCAATAGAATCTAGAAAATATTTGGAATAATGCATGATATATAATCCTTAATAAAGTTTTTTTTAAAAAAATAACAATAAAGTTTATTTATCTGTGAAGCACTGTGGTCGAGAGTTTGATCTAGTAGTTTGGTTTATTGATAATTTTGAAAATAATACTCTTGAATCTGTTAGGGATTTTTCTTTATTCTACTATATATTATTAAGAGTGTTTTTAGTCATTCCCATCAAATCAAGATGTTTTTTAGCCATTTGGGGGGTGTTAAGAAACCCAATTTGCCTCGAGTGAATTTACTTGCACCAAAAAGATCAGAATAAGATTACATGTGACTCGACACTATAACACGATCGATTTGTAAGCGCGAGTTATATGTGGCTCGACATCAGTAGCAAGACGTCAGAAGCGTCGATTCATGACTTCGACTCATTAATCGTAACATGTCATCAGAAAGCGTCGAGTTCAAGAACTTTCGACATCCAAGTTCTCTCATTTATTATAACCGAGTTATTTTGTTTTTCTTCAAAAAAACTTTGAATTCAAATAACTTGTTCGTTTTGCATGTATAATAATCAAAATAACCCTCTTTTTGATATCTATAATTCAACACCCATATTACATATTTAAAAATGAAAATATAGATTCAATTTTAAAAAAAAAAAAACTTGAAAGAAAGAGTAAGATGATATATAGAGATAAATGAAAGAGAGAGAGAGAGAGAGAGAGAGAGAGAGAGAGAGAGAGAGAGAGAGAGAAATAATCTAAATATCAAACAAAAAGAAATAATCTAAATATCAAACAAACATTCTAGAAGGGTATGAATGTCATTTTATACCCCAAAATGACTAAAAAGATGTGTTTGAAAAAATTGGCCATTTTTAATCTTTACACTTTTGAAATGGCTAATTTGAACCATTTCCACTATTATTAACTTGGAAATATGAGCTAGTTTAATTTGTGCTTGGCATGCATAGGTTTTAATCAAACAAGAAAAGACAAAACGCACATTCTTAAGTGGGAGCTTGATATAAATTATTGTTTAGAAAAGAAGATCTGGAATCGAAATAATACTTTACATTCATGGGGTAGCCAGGATTTCGTGCTGTCAATTTTGTTTCTCATTTTGGCACGACGTTTATCGGGCTGAATTTTAACAAATAGAAAATAAAAATGGCAAATGTAATGTCTCACGTTGTGATGGCTCAAAAGCTATTCTAGAAAACCATAGGCAAGTGCACCTATCGTTTTGTAGTATAGATTATTGAGTCGAGTGTCATTCACGAGGATTGTAAAGTACTAATAATTACCTTCTTTTTGTTATTTAATCTAGCAATTTTCAGAGTTTTGTTTGTTTAATGAAAATGAAAAATAGAGAATTTTAAAATAATTGCAACTTACAAAAGATCAAATAAAAATAGATTGTAGAATTAAGAAATCAAGAGCTAGAAATGTGTTTGAATGTAAATCCCTCTAGAATGTTTTTGTGATTTAACAAGATAAAAATACAACCATAATCCCTTAGCAAAAACCAACCTCTTTTAGTAAAATCTCATGTTTCATGGACTAGTAGAAATTCGATTTAAGTTAAACCTCTATCGAGCGAATAACTTCTAATCTCAAGTTGATTAACTGAAATCTCTTTCTAGTTAAAACCCCCAAGACAACATTATAACGATTTGTGAATTCCCATATTAGGTTTGACCCTAATCCGAAGATTTATGTCGTCCCTATATCTAGGATTGCATGCAACTCTTTTCACTTATATAGGTTCTATTTCACCATGAATCTCTCGATTTCCGGATGAAAAATAAACTTCAAATCAATATTGCGCATATACCAATTTGAATGAATAAAGCATAATATAAGTGAATCACAAAACATGAAGATTTTATTAAAAACATACAAACCTTAATCACAAATTCATTCTAGAGTTCATTACATTCAAACACTAGAAATTTAGCTACACATGGCTTTGTCAAAAGAATATACTACACAAGAAGATATGAATAAAATGAACATGGTGTACTTAGCTCTTATTCAAGACCAATACAAGACTTCCTCCTTGGTTGATTGCAATGATGTTGAGCTCCAAGCCTTCTCCTCTATTGCTCTTCAACTTCCAACTCTATCTCTCTTTTATCCTCTCAATATATTTTGCTTTGAAACTTAGAATATACAATGAATATACAATGAATCTCTCTATCAATGAATACTACATGAAATTATATATTTCCTTTCCAACTCAAACTCTTGGCTTTTATAGGCACCATCTTTGTGAAAGAACACATCAATAATGCTAACAAATGCTCCACTTCCATGGTTGTTGGTTGAATCATTGTGTGCACATTCATTGTTGAGTTGGTTGAATCATTGTGTCCACATGACAATTGAGGGAATAATAGAGCTTGGTGCATCAAAATGAGGTGTAAAAGTTGCTCAAAGGTTGTCAAAAAGCACAAAGGGAAAGTCTCCATAATTTCCGCCAAAGAAAAAAACCGACGAAAAGCACGCCCGATTCAAAGCACGGCCAAAGCCGTGTTTGCGGATTTTTTCGGAAAACGGCCGTGTTTGGTACGTCGGTCGAAAAATTGCTCGTTTTTGACTTTTAAAAAGCACGGCCGTGCTTAAAAACACACCCGCCCGTGTTTGACTGAAAAGGCCCGAAATGACGCGTTTAGCTTGGGATTTTGAGTGTTTTTGCATCCGAAACCCCGGGTATGTTTTGACATGAAACCATGGCCCAAAATTCACCAAAACAGCTCCAAATCATCAATCTACACCAATAAAAGCACCTCGGAAGTAATGTGAACCATGTACAATCAAAAATTTATGAAACTAACAATAAAATAACTCAAATCATACTTAAATATACACATAAAACATGTATAAAAAGACCCTTATCAAACCACCTCCAACTTTGAACTTTGCTTGTCCTCAAGCAAAACATTAAATCAATAAGAATGGTTCAATAAATTACAACACACAAGGATTTTTTTCAACACATTGAACACAAGCAGCCAAGTCAAGTTTTAGCCTTCTCAACCCGAATTAACCATTTAGTAAAAACACAATTTTGCAAAGCGATCGATTGTCAAGAAAAGATCAGAACATCGCAGAGGCATTATTCAAACTTGAAATCATCACTCCACAAATATTGATAGTTATGAATAACTTCAATTCAATAATGTCATGAAAATACAAGAATTCAATGGATCATTGTAGTTAGCCTACTAGTCATATAACCAAGCTTCTTGAACTTTTATTGGAATGAGAATTCAAGGAATATACATCCTCCCTTTCGATTTTTTTTTTTTTTGGTAGGTCCTTTCGAGGCATTCTTCCACTAGGTTTATATTTTGAATTTTCGTTCAAGCACTCTAGGGTGGTTTCCCATACTCATATTTGTGTCGCCGTTTTACGTAAAAAGACAAACATGGGGCTCATGAATGCTCCTAGTTACTAAGCAACAACAAATAGATGAGTATAACCTCGATTGGATTCCTTTTTTTTTTTTTTTTTTTTCATTTGTTTTTTTCACAAGCTTGGTATAACAACTAGTTAACCACCACTAAATCATGAATTCTCAAACGTTCATAACACTAAGCTTTGTCGTAAATGCCTTAACAAATCAAGTATTATGGAGTTGGAAATCTCGTCAAAATTTAGCACACATCTACATCAATCTATTCTAGACAATCAATTGCTTCACATTGAAAACATAAATCAAAAAGTTAATTTTGGTGTGATTGGGCTAAGTTATTGACTAGCAAACACTCAATTTGTTAAAAAAAATTACCTCTTGTCGACAAACTAAAAATAAAAGCAAGCACACACAAACTAAGAATGTAATTGCACCCACCTCCAACTTTAAAGGTTCACATTGTCCTCAATGTGAAAGAAAGAGATGAATGAACACAAACAAAACACTCAAAAATCAACCACACTAGAAGAAAATAAAAGAGGTGGAAAAGAAAAATACGACCTTACTAGAAGAGTGAAATCGGTATTGGCGACCATTGGGTTGTTTAAGACGGGACCTTCATCGGCATCTTCATACCTAATCAAGGATACACAACTCGAATACCGTGAAATCATCAAATATAATTTTTTTTTTTGATTTTTTTTTGAATTTTTTTTTTCTTAATAATAAAAACACGGCCGTGCTTAAAAAGCACGGCCGGGGCATGTTTGGTACGATTTTTTTTTTTAAATTTTTTTTTTAATTTTTTTTTAAAACACGGCCGTGCTTGAAAAGCACGGCCTGGGTGTGTTCGGTACGAATTTTTCCTATAAAACCTTGGATTTTTTGAACACGGTCAGGTGTGTTCACGGTCATGTGACGAACACGGCCGTGCTTTTAAGCACGGCCAGATCGTTTTTTTTTTTTTTAATTTTTTTCAATTCCCAAGCAATAAAAAAAAATTAAGTAAAAGAAAATGCACACAAAATGTCGGGTTGCCTGCCGGTTAGCGCTTCTTTAAAGTCGTATAGCTTGACCGTTTACCCAAATGTGGAGATTAGTCAGGTGGAGCTTTGGACTTATGAAAATCCCTTAGGTATTTAGTAGTATTACCTCCAACTTTATGCTTCAAAATGTGCTCTTTGAACTTTCCGGTCCCCTTTTCGGGCATAAGCTTCCAACATGGACTTTGAACAACACTTTTCTCCAAGAGATTTTTAGATTTCTCATCGTGCAACGGAATTGAATCGGCAAAAGAACAAGTTGTATCCTTTTCAATATCAACATGAATTTTAAAAATTACTTGTTCATCCCCACCTCAAAGTTAATTTTCCTCATGCACATCAATGATTGATTTTGCCGTATCAAGAAAGAACGCCCAAGAATTAGAGGAACCTCAATATCATCATGCATGTCAAGAATAACAAAATCAACTCGGGAATGTGAATTTATTGATCTTGACTAACACATCATTAATAATACCTCTAGGATGTTTAATCGATTTATCGGCTAAGTGTATGTCCATCCTAGTAGGTTTGATTCACTTAATCCCATATGCTTGAATGTTTCATAAGACATCACATTGATACTAGCTCCTAAGTCAGCTAGTGCTCTATCAACAGGTAAACCATCAATTGTACAAGGGATAATAAAACTTCCGGATCATTACATTTTTGTGGTAGATTATTGGAAGAACATTTATCATTCAATTGCACATTTGATAGTTCGTTAAACTTATTTTCATTAGAAATGATGTCATTTAGATCCTTAGCATGCTTTGAAAGAGGTTGAACAAATGGAATATTAGTATGTAGTTGCTTGAATGACTCAAGGTACTTACCAAATTTGTCCTCCCTATCTTCTTGGTTAGACTCCAGTAAGGGATCTTGGGCTTGTATTCGGCGACCACCTTTTTCATGGACTTTTCTTCGTGATTGTCGTCCTCCACATATTTCGCATGGTGGTGTTGGCATAATCATGATCATGTGGAAAAGCGATGGTGATTGCCTTTACGTTTTCCCTGGGTTTGGCTCGGTGTTACCTGGCAAACTTCCTTGTGGCCTTTCGGAAATCATTTTTGCAATTTGTCCTATTTGGTTTTCCAGATTATGGATAGATGCCTCTTGATTTCTCAAGGATGTTTCCACCGCCTGGAATCGGGTATCTGTTGATTGCACAAACTTTGTTATAAGATCTTCCAAGTTAGGTTTACCTTGATTTGGCTGAAACCGGGAGGCGTGTAGATCGGGATTGGGATTAGGTCGTGGTTGGACTTGGTTTCCCCAACCGAAATTAAGATGTTGTCGCCACCCAGGATTGTATGTGTTGTTGTAAGGATTACTTGGGTAATTTCTGCCTTGATTCCCAACGTAATTAGCCTGTTCAGTGTGAGGTATTGTGTGTGGGCAGTCCTGATGATTATGTAATCCTCCGCAAGTTTCACAAGATAAAACATGCAAAGTGGTGGTGGTTTAGGAGCCGCTAGATCGTCGATCTTTTGGGTCAAAGCTTCGACTTGTGCAGCTAGTGTAACCACTTTGCATCCGCATTATAAACACCTGTTGCTGTTAGGTTTACCTCGTGCACGGATTGCCATTGATAGCCATTCATGGCCATCCCTTCTATGAGATCTTGGCGGCCGGTGTTTTATTATTCAATGTTCCCCCCGCCGCCGCATCAATCATTTGCCTTGTCGATGAGAGTAGCCCGTTGTAAAACGTTTGGACTTGCATCCAAATAGGGAGGCCATGATGTGGGCATTTTCGCAGCAATTCTTTGAATCTCTCCCAAGTGTCGTACAAAGTCTCATCATCCTCTTGAGTGAATGAAGAGATTTCATTCCTCAATCGTGCGGTTTTGGCGGGTGGAAAATACTTCAAAAGAAACTTTTCCTCCATAATGCTCCATGTTGTGATTGTTCCCTTTGGTAAAGTGTTTAGCCATTGTTTAGCCCGTCCCCGAAGAGTAAATGGGAGCGGGCGTAAACGGATGGCATCGTCGGAGACTCCATTTATTTTAAAGGTATCGCAAATTTCGAGGAAATTCGCGATATGATTATTTGGATCTTCGTCCGGTAGGCCGTCGAATTGAACAAATTGTTGCACCATTTGAATGACATTCGGTTTGATTTCGAAATTATTGGCTGCAACAGCGGGCCTTACGATACTAGATGACGTGCCATCCATGGATGGTTTGGCATAGTCATACATAGTTCTTTGTTCATCCGCCATGACGAAATCTTTACTTTCGTTAGTATCCTCTTCGTGGTATGTGTTAGTAGTTTCCTCTATGTTGCTGCCGGCGGTGTCGCGCTTCCAAATTTGGCGACGAGTAGGCATACACTGCGGTAAACAAAAAGGATAAGTATAAACCAAGACTTACTAAGATAGATAAAAAGAAAGATAATGGTAAAATAAAATAAAAAAAATAAAAAAATGATTAAATTAACAAAATAAAGCGTTCTTAATATTACAATCCCCGGCAACGGTGCCAAAAACTTGATGGCTCAAAAGCTACTCTAGAAAACCATAGGCAAGTGCACCTATCGTTTTGTAGTATAGATTATTGAGTACCGAGTGTCATTCCCACGAGGATTGTAAGTACTAATAATTACCGTCTTTTTGTTATTTAATCTAGCAATTTTCAGAGTTTTGTTTGTTTAATGAAAATGAAAAATAGAGAATTTTAAAATAATTGCAACTTACAAAAGATCAAATAAAAATAGATTGTAGAATTAAGAAATCAAGAGCTAGAAATGTGTTTGAATGTAAATCCCTCTAGAATGTTTTTGTGATTTAACAAGATAAAAATACAACCATAATCCCTTAAGCAAAACCAACCTCTTTTAGTAAAATCTCATGTTTCATGGACCGTAGAAATTCCCGATTTAAGTTAAACCCTCTATCGAGCGAATAACTTCTAATCTCAAGTTGATTAATCGAAATCTCTTCTAGTTAAAACCCCAAGACAAAGATTATAACGATTTGTGAATTCCCATATTAGGTTTGACCCTAATCCGGAAAGATTTATGTCGTCTATATCTAGGATTGCATGCAACTCTTTTCACTTATATAGGTTCTATTTCACCATGAATCTCTCGATTTCCCGGATGAAAAATAAACTTCAAATCAATATTGCGCATATACCAATTTGAATGAATAAAGCATAATATAAGTGAATCACACAAAACATGAAGATTTTATTAAAAACATACAAACCTTAATCACAAATTCATTCTAGAGTTCATTACATTCAAACACTAGAAATTTAGCTACACATGGCTTTGTCAAAAGAATATACTACACAAGAAGATATGAATAAAATGAACATGGTGTACTTAGCTCTTATTCAAGACCAATACAAGACTTTCTCCTTGGTTGATTGCAATGATGTTGAGCTCCAAGCCTTCTCCTCTATTGCTCTTCAACTTCCAACTCTATCTCTCTTTTATCCTCTCAATATATTTTGCTTTGAAACTTAGAATATACAATGAATATACAATGAATACTACATGAAATTATATATTTCCTTTCCAACTCAAACTCTTGGCTTTTATAGGCACCATCGGCCGTGCTTGAAAAGCACGGCCTGGCCGTGTTTGGTACATCGGGGTCGAAAAATTGCTCGTTTTTTGACTTTTAAAAAGCACGGCCGTGCTTAAAAACACACCCGCCCGTGTTTGATGAAAAGGCCCGAAATGACGCTGCGTTTAACTTGGGATTTTGAGTGTTTTTGCATCCGAAACCCCAGGTATGTTTTGACATGAAACCATGGCCCAAAATTCACCAAAAACAGCTCCAAATCATCAATCTACACCAATAAAAGCACCTCAGAGTAATGTGAACCATGTACAATCAAAAATTTATGAAACTAACAATAAAATAACTCAAATCATACTTAAATATACACATAAAACATGCATAAAAAGACCCTTATCACGTTGCAATGGGTTTTCATAATCTCTAATTTTGCCTTATCTAAAATGAACTATTTGGAGAAGAGACTTTCAAAAAAATCCATGTCTAAAACTCTAAATTAACCACCAAACAACTATTATGATTATTATGAAAAATAGACTTTTTGATCCAAAAATCTATTTCGAAAGAGCTCCTAAAAAATTGTTCACACTGAAATTTGAAACATATATCTCTTTACCTAACAAAAACACCACCATTCATCCATTCATATGCCTTAATTGGGCTAGACTTTGTTGTTCCTATATTTTAAATAGGCGCGTAGCTAAGGGGGGCTCCCCTGGCCCCCCGTGCACCCAAATTTTTTTGTCTCGTTTCTTCAATGGAAAAAGATAAAAAAAATAATATATATTTTTAAAGGGAAAAAATAGTTGAGCTAGGGGAAAAAAAATTTAGGCTAGAGGTTACCACGTGGGTTGGCTAAGCCCCTGGTTTTAAAGGGTCCGGTGCGAAAAAATATTGGGCCCTTTGTATTTATATAAATAAAAATTAAAAACATCTAATTAATCAATGTAATGTAAAATAATTTCAATGATCGAAACATAAAATAATGAAATATTATATTTCTATTTTAACATTTCAAATTTCATAAAAATAGTGCTACAACAAAAATACTTTAATATCATTACATCATATTTAACGAAAAAACTACTAATACATTAGTCATAAAAATTTGATCTCGAGATTTTGATTGCTAATTTTAATGGAGATGGAAGCCTATGCAACTATTCCTTGTTTTTCGTCTCTTTTTTTTCTAATCGAAAAAAATGAAGCAGAAATAAAACCATCATCATAAGAATAATATTAGAAATAATATAACCAAACAACTGTTGGAATTTGGTGGCAAAATGGGTGTTGACCCGATTTTGACCAAATAATTAATTGGTTTCCATTAGTGAAAAATGGAATTAAATTATTTGTAAAATTCTACTAAGAGAGTAGATGAGAATAGCATTTGGAATTTCTCAACCAATCCCGGGTGAATGAGAAATCAATGCTAGAACTTAGCCACTTAAAGCTAGAAAATTGTATGAAAAATAGGAAATGTGGGAAGGAGAAATGCTCTATCCCACATAGGAAAAGAAGGCAAAGTTTGTTCATTTGATATATCCCAAGTTGGGCTTATGGGTTTGGGCCCTTGGGGGTACCCAAGTTTTTAAAGGGGTGATGACCTACATGCTTGTGGGTTTGGTTCAAAAGAACACACGCGCGCTTGGCGCCGCCGCCCGCCGGCCCGGGTCCAGGTCGTGGGTCTTGGGCTTCAAGGCCCTTATTCTTTTGGGACCAAAAACCTTTAAAATTAATAATTAATTAATTTACGGATTTCCAACTGAAGTGCTTCACATTCAAGCACGGGAGAACGCATGGCCTGTGCGTCGGGTCATGTGTCAAGTCGAACTTGTTCACATCCGAGCACGGGCGAAAGCACGGCCCGTGCGTTGGGTCGTGCGTCAAGTTAAAACTTTGTCATTCTGTTCGCATCCGAGCATGGGCACACGCACGGGCCGTGCGCCAAGTCATGCGTCAATGCGAAAGGCTGAACAAGTGCACCTGTTCGTTGTGAACATGTCTTTTGGAGCCAAAAGACATGAACTTTCCATACGGGCACCTGATACCTATATATTAAAACCCCCTGTAGATGGATGAATACACAAAATACATAAGATCACAAGCCTAAAATCGGTCATTAGATTTTTCTGCATATTGACATTCCCTCATGTTCAAAAGCTTGAAAGTCTAAACACTTTTAGTTTCTTTGTAATTCGAGTTTTGCAAGTCTTTGCTAAATCGAATAGAAAAAGTCATCAGTATCTTAGGACGAATGCAGGAACCGTAAGCACTTTGTATACGAGGTGTTTCCGTCTTGCGGATATTGAATCTAATTCAGGCCTCAACTCAACCCAACACTTAGCCATATTCTGAAACAGAAACCTTTCTAAATTTATCCAACAATCGCAAGACGAAAACTTACGTTTTTGTTCAAGGAGATGGCTTCAGTTTCGTTCACTCCGATGGTTGCTGCTCTTGTTCACGACGAAAAGCCGCCCAAGTTCTTCGGCGTTGACTTCAAGAGATGGCAACAGAAGATGTTGTTCTACCTTACCACCTTGGAACTGTCTCATTTTCTGAAGTAGGACCCCCTACCATTGGCGATGAAGAAATCGACAACCAATGGAGAATCGTTGTGGATGCTTGGGATAACAATGATTTTCTATGTCGAAACTACATTCTGAATGGACTAGAAGACACATTCTACAATGTCTATAGTTTGTTCAAAACATCCAAAGAGTTGTGGGACTCTTTGGAGTTAAGACAAAATGCGAAAGAAGATGCCTAAGCACATCGAAAGTTGTTGTCGGTAATTTCTTGAGTACAATATGGTTGACACCAAGACGGTGATTAGCCAAGTTCAAGAGATTCATATCATACTTCATGACTTAGTATCTGAAGGGATGATTTTGAACGAGTCCTTTCAAGTGGCTGCAATAATCAAAAAATTGCCGCCATTGTGGAAGGATTTCAAGAATTACCTCAAGCACAAGTGCAAAGAGATGTGGCGTGAGGATCTAATCGTTTGACTCGGATTGAGGAAGACAACCGAAAGTCCAAAGTGAAATCCAAGTAACTACTGGTATGGAGGCCAAGGCCAATCTTGCTAAATCGAACACTAGCAAGAAATTCAAGCACTCAAAAAAAGAAAGGGAAAGGCCATAAAGTTCAAAGAAAATTACTACAATCGTGGCAAACCGAACCACATGACCAATGATTGCCGACACCCAAAAAAGGGCAATCAATTAATGTGACAACCAATAAGCTAATGTGACGGAGGACAAGTCAGTTCCAATCAACATGTCGGAGCTCAATCTCACCACCGTTGTGTTTGAAACTAATATGGTGGATAACCCAAGGGAGTGGTAGATAGGCTACTCGTCACATTTGTGCCGACAAGGAGATGTTCTCCTCATACACTCCGATAAATAGAAGAAAGCTTTTCATGGGAAATTCTTTGACTTTCAACATCGTGGGGCTTGGCAAGGTTGTGTTCAAGATGACTTCCAGAAAGGAGCTTACGCCTGTAGATGTGCTGCATGTCCTAGACATCCGCAATAATTTGGTTTCTGGTCCTTTGCTTAGTATGGCGTGGTTTAGGCTAATGCTTGAGTCTGGCAAATTTGTAATGACTAAGAATGGCCAGTTTCTGTGTAAGGGCTACCTTGATAAAAGGCTCTTTAAAATGTCTATAATGTTTGTTTTCCGCCAAGAGGCGAAGAATAAAAACGTTACTTCTGTTTACTTGTTGGATTGTTCTAATTTATGGCATGATAGATTAGGGCACATAAACTTCAACACTATTAAAAGGTTAGGTAATCGGGAATTAATACCTACGTTTAAAACCGATTCACAAGACAAATGTGAAATTTGTGTTGAAGCAAAATTGGCCAAAACACCATTTCATTCGGTAACGAGAAGTACCAAACCACTCGAGTTAATTCATACAGACGTGTGTGATTTAAAACTTGTGCAAACTTGAGGTGGGAAAAAGTACTTCATAACGTTTATAGACAATTGCACAAGATATTGCTATGTGTATCTTTTGAAAAGCAAAGATGAAGCTTTAGTAGCTTTTAAAACTTATAAGAATGAAGTTGAAAATTAGCTTAATTTGAAAATTAAGATGATTCGAAGTGATAGAGGCGGAGAGTATGTTGCTCTGTGTGAAGAATTTTGCTCAGAAGCGGGTATAATTCATCAAACGACTGCTCCCTACTCACCTCAATCAAATCGAGTTGCAGGACGCAAAAATCGTACTCTTAAGGAGATGATGAATGCGATGTTATTAAGTTCAGGCTTACCCCAAAACTTGTGGGGGGAAGCCATAGTTTCTGCAAACTACATTCTTAATAAGATCCCACACAAAGGTAAAAACGAAACTCCATATGAGTTATGGAAGGGACGTAAACCATCATATAAATACCTAAAAATGTGGGGGTGTTTGGCTAAAGTCGAAGTACCTAAGCCGAAACAAGTTAGAATCAGTCTGAAGACGATCGATTTTGCTTATAATGAATATGCTAACAATAGTATTACATATCGCTTTTTAGTACACAAGTCAGCTATTCCTGATATAAATGAAGGTATGATCATTGAATCAAGGAATGTTGTATTCTTCGAGAATATCTTTCCAAATAAAGAAAGGAAAGAAGAAAGTTCGAGTAAACGAACTTATGAAACTGCAAGGTTACCTCAAAGTGATAATGAAAAGGAACCAAAACGTAGTAAAAGGACAAAAGTAGCTAAGTCTTTTGGTCCTAATTTTCTAACTTATATGTTAGAAAACGAACCTAGAACTATTCAAGAAGCATTGTCTAGTCCAGAAGCTCCTCTCTGGAAAGAAGCTATCAATAATGAAATAGATCCTATCACGCAAAATCACACTTGGGAGTTAGTTGATCTCCCACAGGGTTGCAAACCTTTGGGATGCAAATGGATCCGTAAAAGGAAGTATAAAGCGATTGATCTATTGGCAAGTATAAAACCCGTTTGGTAGCTAAAGAGTTTAGACAAAAGGAGGGATATGACTTTTCCGATACAAATTCTCCTCTTACGAGGATTACGTCCTTTCATGTTCTCATTGCTATTGGAGCCTTGCATAACCTTGAGATACATCAAATGGACGTTAAGATTGCCTTCTTGAATGGTGAGCTTGAAAAGGAGATCTATATAGAACAACCCGAGGGGTACATTGCACCCGGTCAAGAGCGAAAGGTGTGTAAACTTGTTAAGTCACTTTATGGACTAAAACAAGCACCTAAGCAATGGCACGAAAAGTTTGACTCGACTGTGAAGTCAAACAGTTTCAAGATCAACGAATGTGACAAGTGTGTCTACATTAAAGATACTACAAATGATTACGTCATAGTATGCCTTTATGTAGATGATATGTTGATTATAGGAAGTAGTCATGATTTAATCATGAATACTAAGAACATGTTAAAGAATAACTTTGACATGAAAGATATGAGATTATCTGATATTATATTAGGGATTAAAATCTCTAGAACTTCAAATGGAATTGTCTTATCACAATCCCATTATGTCGAAATCATACTTGGAAAGTTTAATGCTTTTGATATTCCTCCGGCTAAGACACCTGTAGATCTAAGTCTACACTTGGCCAAGAATAGAGGCAAACCAGTATTTCAGCTGGAATATGCGAGGGTAATTGGCAGTCTGATGTACTTAACAAATTGTACACGCCTAGACATTGTATATTTAGTGAGTAAGCTAAGTAGGTTCACAAGTAACCCAAGTACGGATCACTGGAAAGCCGTGACAAGGGTACTTAGATATTTAAAGTATTCCATGAACTATGGAATACTTTATACGAGATATCTAACAATATTAGAAAGATATTGTGATGCCAATTGGATATCAGACACAAAAGACTCCAAGTCCACAAATGGATATGTTTTCACAATAGGTGGAGGAGTGGTGTCGTGGAAGTCTTCTAAGCAGACGTGCATAGCTCGATCCACAATGGAATCCAAGTTCATTGCTTTAGATAAAGCTGGAGAAGAAGCAGAATGGCTTAGAAACTTCTTAGAGGATATTTCTTGTTGGAATAAACTTATGCCTGTTGTTCTGATACATTGTAATAGTCAATCAGCAATTGGAAGGGCACAAAGTAGTATATATAATGGTAAGTCTAGACATATACGTCGAAGACACAATACCATTAGACAATTAATTTTAAATGGGGTTATTTCGGTTGACTACGTGAAGTCAAAGGAAAACCTTGTGGATCAATTTACAAAAGGCATAAATTGAGGTCAATTGTATAAACTGTTAAAGGGAATGGGTTTAAAATCCATAAATTAAAGAATGTTCATAGCGGTAACTGTTAAGTTGGTTTTATACCAACGTATTGAGTATTCTAGACTAGGATTTTGCGTTGTTTTTGGGTATTTTAGTGTCGTTTGAGTCATGTCTTAGTTGTCGTCTGAATGTCGGGACTGGTCTTGGTAGCCGAAATTGGTCAAGAACTATGAAAAACATGTTTGGAAGGTGAAAATCGCAAGTTAGAAGTGGAAAATTGGAGAAATATATTCAAAGGTCGAGCGCTGCAGTGCCAAAACCCTTGCGCTGCAGTGCGGGGGTCGAAAATCGTACAGTAGCAAAAGTTAGTACGCGTTGCAGTGCCATCCACGGCGCGCCGCAGTGCGCAAGCAAATGTAGGGAACGTGTTCAGCGCGCGATGTAGCACGCGATAGAAGGCGCCGCAGCGTGCGTCCGGGCGATGATGAATGTTGTGTTATTTTCTTGGGCTTTTGATGGGTTTTTGAGGGTTTTAAACTATAAATACACCAGGGGACGTACGTAAAAGGGGTCGGACATTATTTTGAGCAATGCAAGGCAAGAAACACAAAGCTAGGGTTCGAGACGACAATTGAAGGCACTTCTCATCTGGACACATAGAGAATTCCTTCTCTTCTCTTTTCAATTCCTTATTTGCTTTTATTTGTCAAATCTCGGTAAAAAATCGTACAGTAGCAAAAGTTAGTGCACGCTGTAGCACCATCCAGGGCGCGCAACAAGGAGCTAGCAGACGTAGAAAACGTGTTCAGCGTGCACTGCATCACGCGATAGGAGGCACCGCAGTTCCCGTCCGGGTGATGACGAATGTTATGTTATTTTCTTGGGCTTTTGATGGGTTTTCGAGGGTTTTAACCTATAAATACACCAAGGGGATGCACGTAAAAGGGGTTGGACATTATTTTGAGCACAACGCAAGGCAAGAAACACAGAGCTAGGGTTTGGGACGACGATTGAAGGCACTTCTCATCTGGACACAGAGAGAATTCCTTTTCTTCTCTTTTCAATTCCTTCTTTGCTTTTCTTTGTCAATTCTTGAGATGTATAATTATTTCTTTATGAGTTTTTGTACATCCAATATGAGCTAAACCCATCTTTCTAGGGGACTGATGTAACTTACGTTTGGACCTATGTTTTGATTTCCAGTTTATGAGATTCACATGTTATTTAATCTATTTATGCTCTTTGAATTGGTTGTATCTGAATTATCTGATCAATAGTTTAGATTATTTGGCGTGTTTAATTTGACACTCGAGAGAGGTCATTGAACGCATGGCCGTAGAATAGCATAACCTAGGGTTTCATAGAATCGAGAGGTTTATGAATCTTTTGAAGCCTGTGATAGAATATTCATCGAGCGTATTAGGGTTTAATTTATAATTTTTATAGAGATATCGAAATCAGAATTAGAATCTAGAATCACTTGGCACTCGAGAGAGGAAGTGATAAACGGTAGGAATATTGGCTTATAGATTAATAACGTGTTATTAATGAACTAGATTGAGAACATAAGGGATAACTAGATGAATCAACCCTCTAGCATTCATCTTTTAAGTGTTTGATAAATTGTTTGAACCAATTATTAGTTTAATTTTAGTTTTCCTTTTAGTTTAACAACAATTCATCTCTTTTCGATTTCTAGATAGAATTAAGCTATTTTAAGTACAGTACTTAGTATAAAATTTGATAACAATCCCTGTGGAGACGATAATCCCACTTTCAAAACTATACTAAAACTTTACACCATACGCTTGGAGTAAGAATTTCTCGATCAAGGATTTGGTGCCATTGACGGGGATTGTTTTATCCTATTTTATGCTAATACTATTACCATGTAGTGTTAATCCTAATCTAGACTAGTTTAGGAACTATAATTTCGTGTTTCTCATTGGGTTGTCTGTTTATGTGAGATTCTAAAGATATTAATTTGCTTCTTTTTGATCCAGAGATTGAAAGGACACTTCGAGCAATCAGAGCATCAAAACAAGCAGAGAATCAAGCAATGGCAGGGACGGGGAAAATGAGAACACCAGAATTTTGGTTGTGAATGTGCCACCACAACCTAAACCACAAGAAAGGGCAATCCAGGATTATTTCCGGCCGACTGTGAACTATAATTACTCCGGAATTGTGCGCCAACCCATAAATGTGAATAATTTTGAATTAAAACCGGGCCTCATAAGTATGGTTCAGCATAATCTGTTTGGGGGGGGTCCAGTGGATGATCTGAATACTCATCTGGCCACATTCTTAGAAATTTGCGACATGTTCGCCTTATTTTTAGCTTCATCGCAAGTGTACGGTGCAATTTATAGAATAGGGTTAGCAAGGTCGAATCACAGAGACTAATAAATTTATGTACTAAGTATTGGGATTATAATAGTCTTATTTTTATCCAGACGATCGGAATTTGATGGATTGGTTTTATTAATGCTAAAACAAGAGTTTATCCTAAAAAGACAGAATAAAGAGTTGACTGAAAGATCAAAGAGATGAATGGATTCCTGGGTTATAGTTTCAGTTAATATCCCCTTTTATTATCAGATTAATCACAACCAAAGTTATTATTGTTCTTCCCTATAAGACAATCACAAAAGTATTTTACCCTCTCTCTCGAGATGTATGTTAAAAAATGTTGATTGGAATATTTATGATAGCATCTCTACTCAACATGAGATATCCAACTACCAAAAGCACAAAAGATTCAAATATCCTCACAAATATTCACAGACTTCTCAATCTTGCAAATATTCATGTCAAGTACTCACAAATCTAGTATTGAAACTCATCTTTCGAATTATGAATCAATACATCAAAGCAAGTTAAACCAAACACGTTTTGATGAAACAAGAATTAAAAAAAAAATACTCGAATAGGGTTGGAAAACAATAACTTCAATTGCAATTAATCATCCAATAAAAATATCCATCAACCTAAACCCAAACCCGGAAATCACAAGATGTTTAGCCAGACATAGAAATAAATAATCCATAGACAAATTATTCAAGTTCATATCTAACTAATCAGTAAATGATACGGTGGAATGAGTAACCTTAGGGATGTTGATGATCTCTCGATCTATCTTCAATCCTCAAGCGCGTGGTTGTGACCTCGATCAATCTCTCCAGTCCTTCAGTAAAGGTTGCTCTTTTCTCTGCATTCTAGAGCAAAGGTCAGTGTCTCCTCGTTTGTGGATGCCTCGTCTCTATTTGTACTCCGTTTGAGTCAAAAACTAGTTTAGAATCTATCAAACTTTGTTTTCCGCACGCACGCACGGGTCAGTGTGTGCCTAGCGCACGCCTTGACCCGTGCAAGTGGGTACCGTAGAACTATTCTTTTCGCCGGGAAGGGTGCGCGGGTCATGCGCTCCACGCATGACTAGCCCATGCGTCATGCCGTGGGCTGAGTCTCACTTCTAGGTGGCGCACGGGTCGTGCTATGGATGCACGCCCTGCCCGTGCACACCTGCTGAAGATGATACTTGTTCGTTTCCTTTCGTTTCTCGCCCAATTCATCTGATTTCTTCTCGATTCAACTCCAAACATTGTATGTTACTTCAAGTATTGGTGGTCCTTTGCTGCCATGCTCCGAATTGTTGCCAAAATGCTATAAATATCATTCAATTCCTACAAAACGAGCAAAGCGTAATACCTTTTCCACGAAATAACGCCCTTTTTTACTCAAGTAATGCATGTATAGCAATTAATTCTAACTACAATTAAGCCCAAAATACATGCAAAACACATACCAATCAAACCCCCAAACTTAAACTGTTGACAGTCCCGGTCAACACTTTATAAACAAGACAAAACACAAATGAGAGTAATGAAAAAGCAAAACAAGAACAACGCCTCACAATTCATGTCGTTTATCCATAGACATCAAGAAACAAATCAACCAAGCTTCAAATATCTAACATAGAGCACAAGTCAATTAAAACCATGGCAAACACTTCAAATCACGCCTCTCATGGATAAAGTGTATACCCTCATCTCTAGAATAATAAGGGATGTGTATTTGCGCAAATCATATCAATGTTGAATAATTACCATAGGCTTGCAAATCGTCTCACATCTCCGCCACTCGATTGTATGCAACTCATAAATCAAAAAGGACTTTGCTTTTGGTTGCGATGAAGGCTCTTTGGTTAAGGTATGGACATATGGAGAAAGTGACTCAAACTCAAGCGTATAGATTGGTAAGCACATCTTTTTTCTCAATCAAATATTCTCATTCAAATCAAACATGCACCCCCAATCACCTCTTATTCTTATCACATTTCTCTTTTCCCCTTTTTTCATATGCTCTATTTTCTTTCGCCTTACATCATAACTCTCAGTCTATAAGTTCATTTCCGGCCAACTCACTTAGGCAGTCGATTTGTTTTTCAATAATAAAGCAGGGAAATCCTAACTTAGAAAAGGGAAAAACAAAATTTAATACAACAAACCATTGGGTTGCCTCCCAACAAACGCTAAATTTAACGTCTATAGCTTGATGCTCGTAAAATCAATCACGGCTCCCGCAAGGTGAGGCGAGTGACCTCTTCATGTCTTTCTCCTTGCCAGTCCAACTCGCCTAAATTCGAGCCTCCTTTAAATGCCTCTAGCGTATAAGTCACACATTGGTCAAATGACATATTCTTCTCATTTGCATCGTGCGAGCGGCAGTACACGCGTGCTTCTGAGCTGTTGTCCCTCTTTGTGTGCTTCGCTTTCTCACATTTTAGTACTTCCTGCACATGATCTAAATCACATGCACAATCATTCAAATTAAAAGTGTTAGCACATGAATTAACGACTGATAACGATTTACAACTCTCTATTTTATCATGATTTTTCCCAGCCTTATAGATGGAGAACAACACTTGCTCATCATTAACTCGTAATGTGAGCTCTCCTTTTTGAACATCTATCAAGGCTCATGCGGTGGCTAGGAATGGACACCCAAGTATCAGAGGGACGTCTCGATCTTCCTCCATGTCAAGCACCAAGAAGTCCATGGGGAATATAAATTTGTCTACCTTCACGAGCACATCCTCCACGATTCCCTTAGGATATGTGAGCGATCTATCCGCAACCTGCAAGGTGACCGTGGACGGCTTCACCTCTCCTAATCCAAGTTTCCTGAAAATGGATAAGGGCATTAAGTTAATACTTGCTCCTAGATCACAAAGCGTTTAAAGAAAGCACCACCAATAGCACAAGGGATAGTGAAACTCCCTGGATCTTTGAGCTTCTGTGGTAGTTTCCTCTAAATGATCGCTCTGCACTCTCCGGTCAAGTTGATGCGTCTCGAATTCTCGCCAATTTTTCTTCTTGGACATCACTTCCTTCAAAAACTTCGCATAATTGGGCATCCGCTCCAATGCGTCCGCAAAGGTATGTTAATATGCGTTTCTTAAAGATGTCTAAGAATTTAGCAAATTGGGCGTCTAATGTTTTCTTTTGAAAATGTTGATGGAAAGGGAGTGGTATAAAAAACTTTGAAAGATAGAGTTAGAGAAAGATTTAAGCTTCTCAGCTCCTTTTTGTTCATCCGGATGTCCCTTGTTTCCATTCTCGACCTCAACTTCGCCATTTGCTATAATATTTTCATCTTTAGGGTTCGAATTCCTGGTGCTCGCACCACACATGACCGCCATGTGTAGGCGCACGGGTCGTGCGTCTCGTGCGGCTCGCTCCCTCGAATCCTTCGGCACCACGCATGACCTGGTCGTGCTCGGGATGCACGCGTCGCGCGCCCTTCTTTTTTTCAAGATTTGCTCTAAAGATTGCGCATGACCTGGTCATGCACCGCCGCACGGTCGTGCGCCCTTTAGTTTTTTTGTCACTTCCTGCAATTTTCGCCCTCGTACTCCGTGCCACTCCTCTCGGCGAATCGTGCGTTTAATCGCCCTCGGATTGACTTCCGTGTTACTTGTAAACTAGCCCTTCGATGTTGTCCACCAATGATCGTCGCTAACTGGCCAACCTGAGTTTCTAGATCTTTCATTCGTGAACCCACAGTGTTGGCCAACTCCGTGACATGTGCCTTGATCATGTCTATCTTAGCCTCATCTTTATTTAACCGGTTCCTCGTTTCACTCATGAACAAGGTGAGAATGTCCTCTAAAGACGGTCACCACCGCATTAATGACACCGCTTGTCACATTAAACCCCAGTGGTGGTTGCATCACATTCTTCGTGTTTGCATAAGAGAAGTTCTCATGGTTCCTCAAACAGGATGGTAATGAGTAGGAGTCCGATTTTTCTCGTAATTGTTGAAATTCGGTTATTGATATAATTTGCTTCCTCCATGGGATCTAGAGGAACTCCCCCATTATTTGCACCCGCGTTTCCATCAGTCCCCTTCGTCAATACACTCAACTAATTGGTCAACGCAGTCATCTGAGCTGTCAATGCCTTAATTGGGTCCGAATCAGAGACTTCGACTACCCTTTTCACATTAGTTCTCTCGGAGGGCCATGGATAGCTATTCATTGCCATCTCTTCAAGCAAGTTGAACGCATCCTCTGGGAATCTTGCGAGTAAAGCGCCCCCTGCTGCAACATCCACAAATGACCTGGTGTGTCCCATCAACCCGTTATAAAAGAAGCAAAGCTGCTGATCTTCTGGAAATTCGTGTTGCGGGCACCTCCTCAATAAGTCTCGGAATCTCTCCCAGGCCTCATATAGTGGCTTAGAATCAAACTGCCTGAACTGCGTGATCTCACTTTTGAGCTGTAGTGTCTTACTTGGTGGGAAGTATTTAAACAAGAATTTCTGACTCAGCTCGTCCCAAGTATTCACACTCCCATGAGTTAGGGTACCTAGCCAGTTTCTAGCCTTATCCCTTAAAGAGAAAGGGAATAGGCGCAAACATATAGCATCATCAGTCACCCCATTCATCTTGATTGTGTTGCAAATCTGCATGAAGTTCGCAAGATGAGAATTGGGATCCTCAGACGGAAAATCCCCAAGCTGATTATGCTGCACCATCGAGATCAGTGCTGGCTTCATCTCAAAATTATTCGCATTAATTGGGACATTCGCGTTCCACCATAGTTGCGATTTGTCGCGGGTGAAAGTAATCGAATCGCCATTCGCCGGATGGGTATCGGAACCTCCGGTATCGGTAACTCATCGTTGACCCTGTTGGCCCTATTGTTACCTCTGTTGTCGACCCCGTTATTGCCTCCGTTGTTATCTTCCATGTCCTCCATAGCATGTTATTGCTGTCTTTCTGTCCGTTTAGTAGCCGCACTAATTCGCCTAGCAAAAGCCTCAACATCCGGTGTGAACGGTGCTAATTCTCTTTGCTTCGAGCGAGTGTTCATGCACTACCCGAACCAACTAAAGAAAACAAGTCAAACACAAGGAGAGTAAAATTAAACAAAAATAAAAAAAAAAGAAAAAATGTCTAAATTAAAAATAATTCTATTTATCGCAATATTAGTACTAAAAATTTAATTAATCCCAGGCAACGGCGCCAAAAACTTGTTCGCCTTATTTTTAGCTTCACCGCAAGTGTACGGTGCAGTTTATAGAATAGGAAGGTCGAATCCACAGAGACTAATAAATTTATATACTAAGTATTGGGATTATAATAGTCTTATTTTATCCAGACGATCGAAATTTGATGGATTGGTTTTATTAATGCTAAAACAATAATTTATCCTAAAAAGACGGAATACAGAGTTGATTGAAAGATCAAGGAGATGAATGGATTCCCGGGTTAACAATTAATATCCTCTTTTATTATCAGATTAATCACAACCAAAGTTATTATTGTTCTTCCATATAAGACAATCACAAAAGTATTTTACGCTCTCTCTCGAGACGTATGTAAAAAACGTTGATTGGAATATCTATGATAGCATCTCTACTCAACATGAGATATCCAACTCCCAAAAGCATAAAAGATTCAAATATCCTCACAAATATTCACAGACTTCTCAATCTTGCAAATATTCATGTCAAGTACTCACAGATCTAGTATTGAAACTCATCTTTCGAATTATGAATCAATACATCAAAACAAGTTAAACCAAACACGTTTTGATGAAACAAGAATTAAACTAAAGTACTTGAATAGGGTTGGAAAACAATAACTTCAGTTGCAATTAATCATCCAATAAAAGTATCCATTAACTTAATCCCAAACCCTGGAATCACAAGATGTTTAGCCAGATATAGAAAATAAATAATCCATAGACAAATTATTCAAGTTCATATCTAACTAATCAAAAGTAAATGATATGGTGGAATGAGTAAACTCAGGGATGTTGATGATCTCTCGATCTATCTTCAATCCTCAAGCGCGTGGTTGTGACCTCGATCAATCTCTCCAATCCTTCGGTAAAGGTTGCTCTTTTCTCTGCGTTCTAGGGCAAAAGTCAGTGTCTCCTTGTTTGTGGATGCCTCGTCTCTATTTGTACTCCGTTTGAGTCAAAACCACATTTAGAATCTATCAAACTTTGTACTCCGGGGTACCGTAGGAACTATTCTTTTCGCTGAAGGGTGCGCGGGCCGTGCGCTCCATGCACGACCAGCCCATGCATCATGCCGTGGGCTGAGTCTCACTTCTAGGTGGTGCACGGGTCGTGCTATGGATGCACGCCCTACCCGTGCGCACCTGCTGAAGCTGATACTTGTTTGTTTCCTTCTGTTTCTCACCCGATTCGTCTGACTTCTTCTTGATTCAACTCCAAACATCGTTTGTTACTTCAAGTATTGGTGGTCCTTTACTGCAATGCTCCGAATTGTTTCCAAAATGCTACAAATATCATTCAATTTCTACAAAACGAGCAAAACATAATACCTTTCCACAAAATAGAAATAACGCCCTTTTTACTCAAGTAATGCATGCATAACAACTAATTCTAATTACAATTAAGCCAAAAATACATGCAAAACACATACCAATCATGACACCATCAAGATGAATGGTGTGACTGATGAGGCCATTAGATTGAGGCTTTTCCAATTTTCACTTCGGGATAAGGCCAAATAATGGTTACAGACATTCGCCCCTGGGAGTATTACGAGCTGGGATGATCTGACTCAAAAATTCTTAACAAAACTCTTCCCTCCCAGCAAGACGCTCCAACTGAAAAGTGAGACCCAATTCCAACAGACTGATTTTTAAGCCATTATATGAAACATGGGAACGATTTAAAGATCTGTTGCGGAGGTGCCCACAACATGGCTATGCAGACTGACAGAGGGTTCAGTATTTTTACAATAGGTTGAATGGGCATACGAGGACGATATTAGATGCTGCAGTAGGAGGTACATTGATGACTAAAACTTCGACTGATGCCTTACTTCTTCTTGAAGAAATGACCACAAACAATTATCAGTGGCCCTCCAAGAGATCAGCGCCAAAGAAGGTTGTCGGTGTTCTTGAGCTTTATCTGATAATGGCACTTTAGCAGCTCAAATCTTGAGTCTGACAAAGCAATTAGCAATCATGAATACTGGCATCACGCCACAACAAGCTGATATCCCACCCTCAGTTGTTCACGCAGTCACCACTCATGAGGCCGAGCAAGTCAATTATGTGAATAACCAAGATTTTAATAATAGAGGTAATCCATTACCAACTCATTATCACACGGGACTTCGCAATCATGAGAACTTCTCTTATAGAAACAACATGAATGTATTGAACCCACCACTGGGTTATCCTAACCCATCTAGTTCCAATGCACCCGGAGGTGAAAAGAGGCAGTCGCTAGAAGAGATATTTGGCTCATTCATCGGACAGACCAGGAATCAGATGAATAGAAGTGATGCGCAGATTGATAGCCTGGTTACTAAGATGAGCACAATGGAGACGCATATTAGGTCGATCGAGACACAAATGGGCCAGTTGGCGACAACAGTGAATTCATTGGAGCAAAAAGGAAAGTTTCCGAGTGATACAGAGGTTAATCCGAGAGAGCAATGCAATGCAATTTATGTGAAACAGGAGGTGGAAATTCAGCTTGCCCTTGAAGAATTGCCCATTTATGTGAAACCAGTGGAATCCAAGAAAATGAAGTTGGAGGAGTTTGATCGTATCTATCTCGACATAGGAATGTAGTGCAATAGTGCAAAGTAAACTACCTTAGAAAATGAAGGATCCGGGGAGTTTCACTATTCCTCGTACTATTGGAGGAGTTTTCTTTGAAAAACCACTTAGTGATCTTGGGTCCAATGTGAATCTTATATCTCTCTGATGTTATGAAGCTTGGGCTCAGGGAGGTGATACCGTCCAATATCACGATACAATTTGCTGATCGATCCATCATCTATCCTTGGGGAATCATTGAGGACGTGTTGGTAAGAATTGATAAAATTGTTTTTCCCGTGGATTTTGTAGTGTTGGACGTGAATGAGGACCAGAAAATACCTATAATCTTTGGGCGGCCATTTTTAGCTACAACTAGGGCTTTGATTGATGTTGCGGGTAAATTAGGTGAAAGTCGTATTCACCATCAATCCAACCAAAAAGATAAAATTTGAATCAAATGATGGTCAGCAGATGGTTGGGAATATAGTCAAGACATTGGAGGTTGGGAAGTTTCTAGGGGGAAACGTGGATAATGTTCCAATTGTAGTTCCAATTTGAGGATAATTTGACAAAGTCCTATCAAGATTTGTACACTTAGCGCTTTTGGGAGGCAACCTCAAGCCTCTTTTTATTACTTTAGTAGTGTTAATATAGTTTAGTAGTTGTTTTTCGTTTTAATTGCATCAATGTTGATTTTTGCATTTTAGGATTAGTAAGTTGCATCATATCTGTCCCTTTTAATTGTGCACGTAAGAGACGTGCTTTGAAAAAAAAAAAAAAGACGCCGCAGTTGCCGGCGTTGCAGCCGGGAAAGAGCTGAAAGAAGCGCAGCCCGCCCCACACCTTAGCACAGGACCATTTTCCCATTCAAGCGCTGCAGCACACACGCGACCACCCCTTTTAAAACATGCTCAACCCTTATTTTTAAATCACAACAGACACACTTTTCTTCTCTTGGCATGGCAACTCGATGGGTACACACTTTCACCACCAATACTCACACAACTCTACTTTCCTCTCCACATGGTAGCAATCTCACACCACACACATCATCTACACCACTCCTTATTTGGTAAATTTACAACTTCCAAACCTCATCCCATGGCTTTCCCTATCTTGCTATTTTTGTGTGATTGGATTGTAGAGTGCTAGGATGATTGTTGTTGGTTTGTAGATTGTGGATTGGTTGTTCATGCTAGACTTGATTTTGGTGTTGAATTTTGGGATTGAAATGAGTTATCCATTACATTTACCATCTTTTCCCAAATTCATGCATATGGGGTGTTTGATCAAATGCCCCAATGACATTTTCACATTGTTGAGTGTTATCTTGCATATCTATGCTTATCTTCTTGACATGGAACTACATTTTCTACTTGGATGCATTATGTGTACTTTGATTTTCGATTTCTCACCCATACCCAAATTCCGTGGCTCCACGAGTTTTATTTTCTTGTCTACCTTGCTAGGTTACAAAGATGCGAAACCAAAAAAGGGACCGGACCAAGGCGAAGGGAAAGAATAAGACCACATCTCGGAGGCATACAACACCCATGGGCTCGTGCGCTAGGATGCATAGTGAGCTTATAAAAGACACCTCATACACGTAGTAGTACTACATGACTTCGACAAGGAGCCATTTCTCCTCGGCTACCAGGAAAGTCCTTTGTCTCATCTCTCCATTGGGGATAATGTCGTTGTAAGTTTGGGGGGGTGTAATCTGTTTTCATTCATCGAGTCGTGTCTTGAGTAAAAAAAACGAAAAAAAGAGTCCAAATTCGAGTCGGGTCATTTTTGAAACTGTAAAATTGCATGACTAAGTGAATTTATTAAATATGAGACTATGATTTGAACCGTCAAAATATCATGTGTTTGAGTTGTAATCTATTCTTCTTTCCATTAATTCCATCTGTGTGCTTAATTCTGTTGATTTATTTAGGGATGATTTATGCGGTTGAGGGTTTCTTGTATGATCCCACCGGATTTTAGAACTTGTCTGATCATTAGTCGAGGCAAAATCCTAGGTGAAGTAACATTAAAGAAGTGATTTAGGCCATCCTTGAACAAGCTAGAGCCAAAAATATCTACCTTTATATTATATTTTCCCTAGTGCCCCCTTTGAGCCTTGTAAACCCATTTCTTTGGCAACCAATCTAATACACAGAGCCTACATGTGAAAATCCTAATTACCCTTCACTCATACACATAAAGTATAGAAAAATGTTGAAGGTTGAGGAGTGTATGATGAGAAGGGTATGTGTTTAATTGCATGAAGTTGCCCGAGAAAAGAAAATATGAAACCCCATGTGTAAAGCATGCAAAAGATTAAGTTTGGGGTTTAAAAAAAAACCAACGGGATTGAAGGTTCATAAAGTGAGAACATTGGGGATATCAAAAAGTAAAGGGTAGTTATTGTAGGTCCCGGGGTGTAAGTGTAAGGTTTAGAAGGGGGTTGAATAAACCTTACCAAATTTTCGATTTAGTCCTTTTAAATCTCTGAGTTGATTCTACACAGCAATTGTGTCCTTGATGGACATCGAATTAGTCACTCAAGAGAGTTAATCTCTCAACAGACTGGTTTGAGCCGTTGATGGAGTAACTCATTTGTTGGCTAAAAGTTGACTCAACCGTGGTTTTGTTTTGTGGAAGACTTAACACCCTTAAGTTTGATTAAGCAAGATTTTAGAGCTTGATTTAGTACTTATAAATTATCAAATGGATAGCAAATTTATCAACAGATATAAGCATCAAAAGTGCAGGAATTTAAGTCTTGAAATGTAAATGACACAGTGAAGTTTTTATAGAGGTTCAAGATGGGGTAATTCTTCTACTCCTCTCTTCTCCAACTCCGGAGGAATCCACTAGGTAATGATCGGTTTACAAAGTGGTAGCAGTCCGGATACAAGTCTTGATCACAAAGCCGACTTGATCCTTAGGGACTCGATGCGAGACGCCTTGATCACTCGGTGGCTTCTCGACGACTCTTCTTCTTCACAGGCGATTGCCTTGTTACTACAGCTCACTTGCTCAAGCTCTTTGGATTTGATCACGAAGCCCTCCAAAAGCTTAAGACTTGGTTCAACCTTGAACCTTTCTACAATCCTTCCCGGAATGTAGACCCCTTGTTTTCGATATTTTCCTCTTCAACCGATTGAAGTTCTCTTTCCTTCACGAGGTGAGTGTTGGATTGATGTACTTCGTAATGCAGCTTGAGGATTGAGAATGTTTGATTTTTCTAATGTGCTTGTATATCTCACGTGTGTGTCATACTTCTTCTCAAACAAACTCCTCGGCCTTTTATAGTGAACTTTCAAAAATTTGCCCGTTGAAGAGATAGGCTTATTTTTGAAAGTCACTTTGCAAATCGTTGGCTTGCGATTCTTGGAATTGCCATTTCCTCGTATGAATTGTTCTTTCACCTTTTCGAGTTCGACACGGTGTGGTGCTTCCCATTGGTTCATTCCTTTTGCACGCTCGGGACCGAGCACTCCAAGAAAGGTGGTATGGAGATATTACTTGTTTAAGTAAATCTCTTGATTTACGGCAACGGTTCTTTTCTGATTATCTCGACTTGACCGCATTTCCTTGCTTTCCCAGGTGACTTAGAGTCGCCTTCCAATCATGGATGACTCTTATGTCACTTCAACTTGAGACTTGGCTTTTCTTGAGTTGACTTGATCGATGCTCCACCACCGCATCTCACCGCTTCTCCAAGATTCGTCTACTCTTCTTTGCCATACTCATTGTCTCGCAATGAGTCTTCCTTCAGTCTTGATTGTCTTCTTGCATGTTAAGGTGTAGTCGATTTAACTCGGCTTGGCACTCTATTTATTACAATGCATTTTAAAACAAGAATTGGGGTGCCAACTTTCTATTCTAAGTTTTACATGGCATTCATCAAAATCTAAACAATAAAATTCCTAACAGCTTATTAATGGTGATTTGAAGAAGTTGATAATTGTGTTTTTGGTGATTTGAGCCACTTAATCCTATATTACCCTACCTTACCCTAAGCCCACATTACAAGCTTTGAAAGTCCTATTGATCCTGTGTTACATTAGCCTTTACATTAGTGTAGATTAGTGTGAAAAACAAGCTTATGGAGTCCGTAAGAATCTCATCTTGATATTGAGAAAGTGGATCATTTTGAAAACACTTGATTGCGTGAATCTATCCGGATCATGAAACGGAGTTGGCATGAACATTCTACACTCATGATCACATTGTTAAAATGCGTGTTTGATTGGTCGTGAAATGAATTTTGAGACGAATGAATTTGGTTGTGAAGCTTTGTAGTTAGTGTGTTTGAGTCAGTTGTTGTTATTCTTATTTCCATTGTGTCTGTTGTTTCTTTTAGAGTATGTAATTGCTAGAGGACAAGAAAACGTCTAAGTTTGGGGATATTTGTTAAGTTGGTTTTATACCAACGTATTGAGTATTCTAGACTAGGATTTTGCATTGTTTTCAAGTATTTTAGTGTCGTTTCAGTCAGGTTCATGTCATTAGTTGTCGTCTGAGAGTCGGGACTGGTCTTGGTAGCCGAAATTGGTCAAGAACGATGAAAAATGTGTTTAGAAAGTGAAAATCGCAAGTTAGAAGCGGAAAAGCAGAGAAATATGTTCAAAGGTCCCTCCATGCTGTAGCGCGGGGTTCAAAATCGTATAGTAGCAAAAGTTAGTGCACGCCGCAGCGCGCTAGCGGACGTAGAGAATGTGTTAAGCGCGTGCTGCAGTGCACGATAGGAGGCGCTGCATGCGCGCACGGGCGATGACGAATGTTATGTTATTTTCTTGGGATTTTGACGTACATAAAAGGGGTCGGATATTATTTTGAGCGCAAGGCAAGAAACACAGAGCTAGGGTTCAGGACGACGATTGAAGGCACTTCTCATCTGGACACAGAAAGAATTCCTTCTCTTCTCTTTTCAATTCCTTCTTTGCTTTTCTTTGTCAATTCTTGAGATGTATAATTATTTCTTTATAAGTTTTTGTACATCCAACATGAGCTAAACCAATCTTTCTAGGGGATTGATGTAACTTACGTTTGAACCTATATTTTGATTTCCAGTTTATGAGATTCACATGTTATTTAATCTATTTATGTTATTGAATTAATTGTATCTAAATTATCTAATCAATAGTTTAGATTATTTAGCGTGTTTGATTTGACACTCGAGAGAGGTAATTGAACACCTGGCCATAGAATAGCATAACCTAGGGTTTCATAGAATCGAGAGGTTTATGAATCTTTGGAAGCCTGTGATAGAATATTCATCGAGTGTATTAGAGTTTAATTTATTATTTTTATAGAGATATCGAATTAAGAATTAGAACCTAGAATCAATTGACACTCGAGAGGGGAAGTGATAAACCGTAGGAATATTGGCTTATAGATTAATAACGTGTGATTAATGAACTGGATTGAAAACATAGGGGATAACTAGGTGAATCAACCCTCTAGAATTCATCTTTTACGTGTTTGATAAATTGTTTCAACCAATTATTAGTTTAATTTTAGTTTTCCTTTTAGTTTAACAACAATTCATCTCTTTTCGATCTCTAGATATAATTAAGCTATTTTAATTACATTACTTAGTATAAAATTTGATAATAATCCCTGTGGAGACGATAATCTCACTTTCAAAACTATACTAAAACTTGACACCGTACGCTTACGGTAAGAATTTCTCGATCAGTAACCCAACCTTGTGAATTGAAGATCCCAAGACCTTGGTTCAATGGGACAACTAAGTTATGAATGTTCAGCTGAACACTTGGAAAATGCGTTAGCTCATTCTCGAAATATCCAAGTGAATCAAAACTTGCTGAATGTGGTGAGGTTAAGTTTGAGATTTTTAATGATTCCTATACCGAAAGGTGGAGTATCGCAGGATACTCTTCAATAAGAGATCACTTATATAAGCAAGAAATAATGACCACTTCAAAGAAATGCTTATGAATCTAAGATATGGTCCAGGGCCGTAATGGGCACAAAGTGAGAACAACAAGTATTATAATTGTTATTGTGTAAGTACTGTTGTCTCGGTTTACACAAATGGTTGAGTAGTTCAAGACATCGCGTCGCTAAGCAACTAGTAAATCAGATAGTATTTTACTAAGGATTGTTCAAAGCCACAAGCTACCTATCCTGAGTAAATATCAGTTCGCCGAGACTTTCAAGCGAATCTGTATACATGCATGCATTTATTTCATTCATGTAAGGGATTGTTGTAATTTGGTGGCAAAATGGGTGTTGACCCAATTTTGACCAAATAATTAAGTGGTTTCCATTAGTGAAAAATAGAATTAAATTATTTGTAAAAATTCTACTTAGAGAGTAAATGAGAATAGCATTTGGAATTTCTCAAAACTAATTCCGGGTGAATGAGAAATTAATGCTAGAAGTTAGCCACTTAAAACTAAAAAATGGTATAGAAAATGGGAAATGTGGGGAAGGAGAAATGCTCCATCCCACATAGGTAAAGGATGCAAAATTTGCTCACTTGATATATCCCAAGTTGGACTTATGGGTTTGGGCCCTTGGGGGCACCCAAGTTTTTAAAGGGGTGAGGATCTACATGCTTGTGGGTTTGATTCAAAAGCACAAACGTGCGCGCCGCCGCCGCCGGCCGACTCGGCCCGGCCCAAGTCCAGGTCATGGGTCGAGGGTCTTAGGGTTGGGCTTGGGCTTCAAGGCCCTTATTCCTTTTGGACCCAAAACCTTTAAAATTAATAATTAATTAATTAACAGATTTCCAACTGAAGTACTTCGCATTCAAGCACGGGAGGACGCACGACCCGTACGTTGGGTCGTGCGTCAAGTCGAAACTTTGTCATTCTGTACGCATCCGAGCACGGGCATACGCACGGGGTGTGTGCTAGGTCATGCGTCGATGCGAAAGGCTGAACAGATGCATGTGTTCTCTATGAACATGTCTTTTCGAGCAAAAAGACATGATCTTTCCATACGGGCACCTGATGCCTATATATTAGAACCCCCTGCAGATGGATGAATACACGAAATACATAAGATCACAAGCCTAAAATCGGTCATTGCATTTTTCTGCATATTGCCATTCCCTCTTGTTCAAAAGCTTGAAAGTCTAAACACTTTTAGTTCGTTGTAATTTCGGTTTTTGCAAGTGCTGCTAAATTGGAATAGAAAAAGTTGTTGTATCTTGGGACGAACGTTGGAACGTAAGCCCTTTGATTCGGGGCATTTTCGCCTTATGAGATCGAATCTAATTCGGTCTCGACTCAACCCAAATACTTAGCCATATTCTCAAAATGTAAACCTTCGTCAGAATTTATCCACCAACAACAACCTCAAACCTAAACTAGTAGAGGATTTTTCCGCTTTAATTTGGGAAAGGAGAAAAAAAAAAAGGGATATTTTACTTGTGGAGGGTCAACCACTGAATTCAATGAATTGGAGGAGAACGACAACCAATAGGTTGTCCATGTTTCATTCCATTAAGCAGTTTTTATTTTACATATCTTATAATCTGAAACTAGGGGTGTGCATGGTCCGGTTCGGTCCGGTCCATCCCGAAGTTCGGAGATTCTAAAATTAAATCTCCAGAACCGAATCATAAAAAAAATCTCCATCTCGAACCATCCCAAAAGTTCGGTACGGTTCGGAATGGAGATTCGGTTATAATGGGACGGTTCGGGACGGTTTGGTGAAACGGAGATTCAAATATTTCACAAATAAAACACACAAAAAGGTGAAAATAAAAATCAGGGTAAAAATCATACAATTATATATACTTTCAATCTTTTTTTAGTGCAATTTCAAAAATACATATTACAACTATTAGTGCTATACAAGTTTAATTTTTTGATAATTTATATATAACTTATACATAAAATTTCTTTAATTCATATTTAAGTGCTAAATTTTTAATATTGTAATTCTAAATCTTTCTTTCATGATATAGACTATAGCACTACACTATATATTAGTTTAATATCAATTTAACTTTTAAATCGTTTTTATCTAATTTATAGTCGAAAGTATTGATTTTTCGTTTTGGATTTTAACATAATATGTTTCAGATATTATGTTGTTCATATTAGTAGTAAAAGTCTAGAATCTCAATGAATGACAAATTTAGTAGCCTCTATTACACAATAGTATTCTATAATCTTGGCACATTGCCATGGGCTCTTGATTTAGGAAAAATATAATTGACTAATAACTTTGATAAACTAATATGAAATAAAAATCTATAATCTCAATGTCTTAATTTCTTGGTTAGACGATTACTCTAGTTTATGTGCAATGTACTAATCATTTAAACTAATTTTAATTCAATTAATTTTCTTGATTAGAGGATGAGTTTAGTTATGATCTTTAATAAGTAAAATATCATCAAATTAAATATTGTCTACAATCAAATATGATTTTATAATTTAATTTATTGGGTTCAATTAAATAAATTAATATGATGTAACTATTAGTGAATTAAATATATATTCAATTTTTCATTTGATTTATTGATAAAATATGCTAAATTTTTAATTTGATAATTTTTAGAATTATATGGTATTGAATTTCAAAGGAATGTTTAGTTAATTTAATTCAAAATAGAAATAAGATAAAAATGTCATATATGTATATATATTTAAATTATTTTAAAATCGGTTTTGGTTTCGGATATTCGGTTCTGTATGGTTCAGTACGGTTCTCAGTATGAATATTTAAAAAATCTTCAGAACCATACCATGAAAATTTTCAGGACGGTTCGGTTCGAGGAAAGTCAAATAGTAAATGGATATTTTCGGTTTGGATATCAGTTCAGGTTCGATGATCTCCAAGTCCCGTGCACACTCCTGTCTGAAACATTAAGTTTTTTTCAAAAAACAATCCCCGGGCAGGAGGCCCTCGCTGGAAGGGGCCCTGAGGCGGTGGCACCGCCTCGACTGTCCCAGGAACGACTCTTGGGGCTAGGTAATTCTTAATTTTTCGGGCCAAGACAATAGGTTTATTAGCATTTTAAATTTTAACTTAATTCTTCATATAGACTACACCTTCAACTAAATTTTCAATGCAATCCAACTCGTATTTAACAGGTCAATCTGAATCTAGGGATGTCAATGAGGCGAGTTCAAACCGGACCCATGATGAACCCGCTCGCTCGGCGGGTTTGGACCCTAATGGGGCGGGTATGGTTTTTTTTTTGGATCCAGTCGAGTCCGAGTCGGAGCGGGTTATGGGTCCAGTTAGACCCGCCCCATATATATATATATTTATTAAGAATATTTCTTTTACTTTTTCCTGTTAATGATGTTGCAGAGCAGTTATGTGCAATTAACCTATAACACTGCTAATGTACTTTTGCATTTCAAGTTTGCTAAAAATACTTATTTGTTAAAAACACTTATATGTAATAATATCTTATTATAACTGAACTTGACTTTTCGTTTTTTTATTTGAATTATTTTTGCTTCTGTTAGACATATATGGCAGATGCACTCAGTTCGTATTCCTTTGCATAATGTTGGAACTTAAATGCTTGCATAGACTAGGAGAAAATTTATAATTATATAAAATGAAAATGTTCAACATGATGAAATGCCATTTTTTGCAGCAAACTTAAGTGGCGGGTCTGGCGGGTTAGAACCGTCGGGTCCCGGGTCCAAGGCGTGGCGGGTCCCTAGTCTAATTTTTTCTTGATGGGATGGGTCCCGGGTTTGGCCAAATCCATCTCAAACCCGCCCCGTTGGCATCCCTATCTGAATCCAGTGCAGCTCATCGACCACATTGGTCATAGAGTGGCTACGCAACTGATTACATTCCACAAAATTGAAAAGAGATCTATCTAAAGCAGTGAATTATTGACAAACCCCTAAATTGCATATGAGATCTCCTACAATTTGTTCTATATTTAATTTGATTCTAATAATTTGTATAATGACATGTGCACAAGATAGTATCGATATTTTACACGTGACATTTGACAAAACTAAAGCCACTTTTGTGGACTTGTAGGTTAGATTGATAGCCCATTTTTATGGACTAATTGGTGGCATATGGGTGGCTGCCAAATTGAAGTAATTGGGGATTGGTGGAATAGTGGAGCAATTTTTCCTATAAATTGGCTTCTTCAGGAGATGCAATAATCATCCCAACCAAGCAAGCAAATTGCAAGTTTTCTCATTTCTCAATTTAGAGTGTATTAGTTTCTCCTATTTCAAGAGAGAAAGAGTGATATAGTTTCTCCTTGTATTTAGAGAGAAAGTGTTGTAATCCCTATTTCTATAGTGAATTGCTCCTACACTTGCCCGTGGTTTTTACCTCAAATTTATTTGGGGGTTTTCCACGTAAAAATATTCGTGTCATTTTACCTTTATTTTTCTCACAGCACTATTGTCATGGCTTTGTTCCGGTTCGTAATTTCCTAACAGTGGTATCAGAGCCATTGGTTTAGGGGTTACTGTTCACGTGTTACTATTCACGCACTATTCACGTGAATAGTGAAATTGAGTTCAAGTGAAATTTAATCGGTGTGAACAAAATGACGACAAAGTTTGATATAGAGAAGTTCAATGGGAATAATTTCTCATTGTGGAAAATGAAGATTAAGGCAATTTTGAGGAAAGACAATTGCTTAGCGGCATTGGAGATAGGGCGCGCAGATATCACCGACGATGCCAAGTTGAACGAGATGGACGGCAATGCATTGCCAACTGCACTCAAAGATTAGCCGATGGAGTGTTATCAAGTGTGGCGGAGAAGAAGACGACAAAGGAGATATGGGATACTCTGACAAAATTGTACGAGGCCAAATCACTTCACAATAAAATTTTCTTAAAAAGAAAATTGTATACTCTTCGTATGGTGGAAACCACTTCGGTGACTGACCATATCAACACCTTGAATACTCTATTTTCGCAACTCACCTCAATGGGTTACAAAATAAAAGTTGTTGAACGTGCGGAAATTTTGCTCCAAAGTTTACCAGATTCGTACGATCAACTCATCATCAACTTGACGAACAACGTCCTTTCAGACTATCTAGTTTTCGATGAAATTGCAGCTTCTATACTAGAAGAAGAGAGCAGGCGTAGAAACAAAGAAGACATACAAGGAGGTTCGCATCAAGCAGAAGCTTTGGCGGTGGTGAAAGGAAGATCCATGGAACATGGCTCCAGTGGGAGTCAAAATCATGGTAGATCAAAATCCAGGAGTAAAAAGAACATCAAGTGCTACAACTGTAGCAAAAGAGGGCACTTCAAGAAGGATTGTTGGAGTAAGAAGAGCAGCGACCCTGAGTCATCAAATGCTCAAGGGAATGTTGCAAGTACCTTTGAAAATGGAGAAGTTTTATACGGCGAAGCAACAACCAACGCTGAAGGCAGAAAACTATTTTCTGATGTCTGGCTATTAGACTCAGGAGCAACCTGGCACATGACCTCCCGGTGAGAATGGTTTCACACATACGAACCAATCTCTGGAGGATCTGTATTTATGGGGGATGATCATGCCTTGGATATCGCTGGTATTGGTACTATCAAAATAAAAATGTTTGATGGCATGCTCGCACCATTCGTGAGGGAGGTACATGTGAAGGGGCTAATTAAGAATCTTTTGTCTTTGGGACAATTAGATGATGTTGGATGTAAAACTCGTATTGAGGATGGGATTATGAAGATCGTGAAAGGAGCTATTGTAGTAATGAAGGCGGAGAAACTCACTGTGAATTTGTATATGCTTAAAGGTGAGACAATGCAAGGAGGAGAAGCTTATGTTGCAGTTGCAGGTTATTGAGGAATCAACGATAATGTGGCACCACAAACTTGGCCACATGTCGGAACAAGGGTTGAAGATTCTCTCCGAAACGTTTTAGCTACTACCTGGTCTTACAAAGGTATCTTTACCATTTTGTGAGCATTGTGTTACAAGTAAGCAACACAAATTAAAGTTCGGCAAATCAACATCTAAGAGTAAAGAAATTTTAGAGTTGATTCACTCTGATGTTTGGCAAGCACCATTATCATCCCTAGGAGGGGCAAGATACTTTGTATCTTTTATTGATGATTACTCCAGGAGATGTTGGGTGTATCCTATCAAAAGGAAGGCCGATGTATTTTCAGTCTTCAAAGTTTACAAAGCTCGATAGAACTTGAATCGGGGAAAAGATCAAGTGTCTAAGAACTGATAATGGAAGAGAATATACAAGTGATGAATTTGAGTCTTTCACAACAAGAAGGCATCAAAAGACAGTTCACGGTGGCGTACACACCTCAACAAAATGGAGTGGCAGAGCGAATGGACAGAACCTTGTTAGAAATGACAAGAGCATTGTTGAGAACTGCAAGTCTACCCAAGACATTCTGGGCAGAGGCAGTCAAAACCGCATGTTATGTGATCAATCGATCCCCATCAACTGCGATCGATCTTAAAATGCCCATGGAGATGTGGACTGGTAAATCTACTGATTATTCTCGTCTACATACATTTGGAAGTCCTGTGTATGTGATGTACAATGACCAAGAAAGAACGAAGTTGGACCCAAAGTCCAGAAAATGTATTTTCTTGGGGTATGTTGATGGAGTCAAGGGGTATCGCTTGTGGGATCCCACTACCCACAAGATCGTCATCAGCAGAGATGTGATATTTGCAGAAGATAAACTGCAAGAGAAGGGAGATAGTAACACTGTAAAAGAGAACCAGGAGACTACTACAGTAATAGTGGAAAATAATCTACAGAATGAAGATTCGAAATCTTCTAAAGCGTGCAGCACGAGGTACAAGAACAAGTTGAACTCGATGTTCAAGAAGACGGTCAACTCGTGAGAGAAAGCCGCTTGACTTGGCAATCGGAGTATGTTATGGAGAGCAATGTTCCATACTCTCTTTTAACGGAGGACGGAGAGCCATCAACTTTCCATGAAGCTACTGAAAGCTCGGATGCATCTCGGTGGATGACAAAGAATGCATGAAGAAATTGAAGCTCTCCACAAGAATCAAACTTGAAACTTGTACCGTTACCACACATTAAAAGCCATTGGTAATAAATGGGTCTACAAGATCAAGCGGGATAGCAACGATCAAGTAGAGCGGTATCGCAAAGACCGGTGGTAAAAGGATATGCTCAAAAAGAGGTATTGATTTCAATGAGATATTTTCCCGGTGGTTCGACTCACGACAATCGAGTAGTCCCGGTGATGTGTGCTACATTTGATTTACATCCTGGAGCAGCTTAGATGTAAAAATGCGTTTCTTCATGGAGAGCTTGAAGAAGAAATTTATATGCTTCAACCGGAAGGTTTTCTTTAAACAGCAAAGAGAACTTGGTTTGCGCAAAGTTGAACAAATCTCGTATGGTCTCAAACAGCACCGAGGTGTTGGTACAAGAGATTTGATTCCTTCATAATAAGCCTTGAATACAAAGACTTAGTTCGAGACCATTGTGCATACTACAAAAGGTTTGATGATAATGATTTTATTATTTTGTTGTTGTATGTGAATGATATGTTGGTAAAGAGCCCAATAAAGATCGGATCCATGAAATGAAGGCACAGTTGGCTAGGGAGTTTGAAATGAAGGACTTGGGACCAGCAAACAAGATTTTAGGGATGTAAATTCACCGAGACATAAATAATAGGAAGATCTGGCTTTCTCAGAAGAATTACTACAGGAAAATTTTGCGTCGCTTCAACATGCAAGATTGTAAGCCAGTTTCTACCCCTCTTCCTATTAATTTCAAGTTATCCTCAAGTATGTGTCCTAGCAATGAAGCAGAGAGGAGTGAGATGTCTCGAGTACCGTATGCATCAGTAGTGGGGAGTTTAATGTTCACTAAGATATGTATAAGACCAGACATTGCACAAGCAGTGGGAGCAGTCAGTCGATACATGGCGAATCCTGATAGAGAGCATTGGGATACATTGAAGAGGGTTCTGAGGTACATTAGAGGAACCTCGGATGTTGCATTATGTTATGGAGGATCGGATTTTACTGTCAGGGGTTATGTTGATTCAGATTTTGCAGGTGATCTAGATAAAAGAAAGTCCACTACGGGTTATGTATTTACACTTGCAGGAGGAGCTGTAAGCTAGATTTCGAAACTGCAGACTGTTGTAGCTCTGTCTACAACTGAAGTAGAATACATGGCAGCTACACAAGCTTGCAAGGAAGCAGTTTGGATTCAAAGGTTATTGGAGGAGCTCGGGTACAAACAAGAAAATATTGTTCCATTTTGTGACAGCCATAGTGCTTTGCATATTGCAAAGAATCCAGCCTTACATTCAAGGACGAAGCACATCGGAGTACAATATCACTTTGTTCGAGAAGTGGTGGAAAATAGAAGTGTGGATATGCAAAAGATCCATACTGATGAGAATCTAGCAGATTGCATGACCAAACTAATAAACACTGGCAAGTTCGAATTGTGTAGATCCTCGTGTGGCCTAGCAGAGACGTAAGCAACATGAGTGGCAAGTGTAGAGAATGATGAAAGGATTACAAAAGTGACTTTAAGTGGGAGAATGACAAAACTAAAGCCACTTTTGTGGACTTGTAGGTTAGATTGATAGCCCATTTTTATGGACTAATTGGTGGCACATGGGTGGCTGCCAAATTGAAGTAGTTGGGGATTGGTGGAATAGTGGAGCAATTTTCCTATAAATCGCTTCTTCAGAGATGCAATAATCATCCCAACCAAGCAAGTAAATTGCAAGTTTTCTCATTTCTCAATTTAGAGTGTATTAGTTTCTCCTATTTCAAGAGAGAAAGAGTGATATAGTTTCTCCTTGTATTTAGAGAGAAAGTGTTGTAATCCCTATTTCTATAGTGAATTGCTCCTACACTTGCCCATGGTTTTTACCTCAAATTTATTTGGGGGGTTTTCCATGTAAAAATATTCGTGTCATTTTACCTTTATTTTTCTCACAGCACTATTGTCATGGCTTTGTTCCGGTCCGTAATTTCCTAACAACATTAATATAGTGTATACAAAATGAAATGGAGAATGAAATAGAGATCATACTTATCTTAATTGTGGGATATAAATTTAATTACCCGAGCCCCGAATGTTGGAACAATTAGATGGACGCCACAATTACTAGTGGACATCAACATCCAAACACTACGAAAGTGAATCGGATCGTGATTCAGTGGTTAAAACTCTCAAATCCAGACCAAGTGTATGACGTTCAATTTTCATCACTTCTCCCCTCTCAAGATATGCACCAAAAAAAATTCCAAACATTAGATATTAGAATTGGAAAAAATTGTTGGGTGAATGGGCCGACCGAGCCCATATGGTCAATAGCAAAACTCGGACGATTAGCTTAGCGGCCCGATTTTTGCTCTAGCACTACATTTTGTCGGGCGTTGCTAGGTAGAAGCGAATAGTACTAAAATCAATATATAGCAACAAACCAGGTGGCTTAGCCACCCCGCCACCACAAGAATTGTGGGGTGGAGGTCAGGGTTCAAATCCCCGCTCCATCAAATTGTTTGTGGGGTGGAGGTCGGGGTTCATATCCCCTGTTCCATCAAATTGCTCCGGGGCATACGCGGTAGTGAAGATTTGGTGGGAACTCATCTTGAATAAAGATCCGTGTGGGTTCGATTCGGGAGAGATCGTTATTAGTAGATTGGGGTCGAACATAATTGTTCTCTTTACCAGGAGGATCTGGTTATACGACGCCACAGACCGTCGTAACACTCGCTGGCGTGCGTGCACATCCCATGATTTACCTTAAGCGGCAAAGAATGAGAAATGGATTGCATTGTTGTCAAAAGATAGTCGACGTAAGTCACGGAAGTTCGAGCTTATCAAAAAAAAAAATATATATATATATATATATATATATATATATATATATATATATATATATATATAGCAACAAGAAATTGGGATTAACGAACCGTTTTGAAAAGCCAAATTTAGAAAAATTTGTACGTCCTGCGTACTTAGGGCGAGCATTTTGTCCCCCAGATTGAAAACTCCAGGTTGGTTTAGCTTTCAAAGAGAGGACAATCCCATACTATTTTTTCATCTTATAAGGTCTAATGAAATGGGACCCAATAGGTTGTACCATTTGGTTCCAACCCATGTGCCATCTTACAAGATTGTACAATAAGGTCGGCCAGGTAAAATAAATGTCTTATAAGAAATTCTTTTCCAATTTTTATTTTGCTAAAATGTATACATGTCATTGGTTATTTTTTATTTTGTACTAAAAAAATTCAGGTTTAAATGCTCAGGCACTTGAATGAAAATGGTCAACTGCTTTTGTTGGGGTGTGCTATCACATTACTCTTCTATATGTTCCACAAAGGCTTTATTTCCTTTTCCTCAACATGATTATTTACCTCTTTATTATTTTATAAGATCTTACATCTTGTTTCGGATCACTTTCTAAATGCGCTTTTGAATTTACAAGTCTATTTTCCATAATAATAGTTGTTTGGTGCTTATTTTAAAATTAAATTTTGGATAAGCCAATACTCCAAAAAATTTATTCTACATAAACCAAAATTGGAGACATTTTGAAAAGTCAATTTCTACAAGTTCATTTAAAAAATGAACTTTTGTAGGAGTATTCCCAAATATGCATATTATCTTTTGGCTTATAGTTGTATTTCACATCACAAATACATGTTAAATGTTTATAATCGTCAAATATTTGTATATAATATGATAGAAAGAAATACATATATGTATAGCTATTAAATTAATAAAACTAAAACTTTTGACCCCATAAAAAGCTTCTAAAAATAAAGTTATGGGGTCAAAGCAACAAACCATGATTTATTCTTTAAATATGTAATAACTGATAAGTCGTTCCTTTGATGTGAGAAAAAGGTATTAATCTGAGCCTGCCTCGATTTTTTGTAAAGGTAATTTAATTCCATGAGAGGTAAATGAATCTTCTTATTGCCAATGGAACCAGTACTAATAAGAGGATATATACTTGACGTTTATTTTTGCCAATGACCGATGACAAAGCCAAATATTTTCCACGAGATGTCACGATAGGAATGCCAAGGATATGAGAAGTTGAGAGCTTTAGCTTAGTCGATCGTTGAGAATCCAAAGAGCAACGAGGAGTCATCAGCAAACAATAGATGTGAAACACTAACGGCATGATTGGTATGTGGGAATGGGGTAGGAATGGAATGAGTATTCCTTGTTTCATTCTCATTCACATGCTTGGTATGCTTTAGTAATGGGGATATTGATTCCCATGAGAATCCCTATTCCCAAAAGTAAGGGAATGACCATTCCTCCTCTCCCCTATGAGTTTAGTTATTCCCAATCATCAAGAATGACTCAAATTTTATTTTTAATAAAATTATCTTTCTATAAATGACTAAAAATGTTGGATATAATCTATATTTTCGAAAAGTAGTATTATAAATAAAAAAAATTATTTATAATTTAAATATAAGTTATATTTAATCTTTTAATAAATCATAGTCAATTTCTATCAATATTCAATTGTTAAATCAAAATTTTGATATAGAATTCTTTTGTTGATTTTCTATAATTTTTTATAAAAAATAGAGATAATTACAAAAATACCCCTGAGGTTTGGGATAATTACATAAAAACCCAGGGATTTTTTAAAATTACAAAAAAAACCTTAAGGTTTGATTCTGTCTTACATTTTCCCCTTCATAAGCAAAAAAAGTATCAAAACCCCCCTGATATTTATAAAAATACTATTGTTACCCCCTTAAATCTAACACATAATCAAACCTGATGGGATTTTTTGTAATCTTGAAACATCTCTGGATTTTTTTGTAATTAGCCCAAATCTCAGGGGTGTTTTTGTAATTATCCCTAAAAAGTATTATATAAAATATTTTTGATATCATAGATATAAATATATATATATATTATTTAGCACATATTAAAATAACCTTATATCAATTCATTTAATAACATATTTAATAAAATTTATTTAAAAAATCTTATTTAAGAGAATTTGATAATTTAAATTATTTTTCTCAATTACTATCATTAATTTATAATTATCAATCAAGATATTTAAATCAAGTAAAAAAACATCATCCATTCATTTCTTCATTCTTTGTACATACCAATCATAGGAATAGTAATACTACATCATTCCATTCCTAATGTTATTCCATTCCTAAATTCATTCCATTCCAACCTAATTCCATTCATTCATACCAATCATGCCTTTATTTTCATAAAATATGCATGTTATATAAGGTAGGCGACGATCTAACTGCCAACTGAGCTCGAAACCAAAATTTATGACTCCATCCCCATAATACCTATGTAATGACTTTTGTTGGACTTTCTGGTTGAAGTAGTTAATAAACTATCCGAAAGTCAAATAATATAATATAAAAAATGAAGTTTGGGCTAATTATAAAAAAAATTCTAGACTTTTTTTTTTTGGAAATTAACAAAACCCGCTTTAGGTTTGATCCGTCTTATATTTCCCCCTTTCATATGTAAAAAATATTTCAAAAGCTCTCATCACGTTTATCAAAATATTACATTTGTCTTCTTAAATTTAAGACACAATCAAATCTCAATTTTTTGTTTTTGGTAATTTTCAAATACCCCTTGGCTTTTTTTCTTATTAGCCCAAATCTTAGGGACTTTTTTCGTAATTATCCCATTAAATATGGTTTGCAACCTTTCTAGCTAAAATACTTCTGATCCGGACGACCTAGTGGAGTAGGATGGATTAACTGTTAACGCGATTTACCTGGTTGACATGGTTGCCTATTGCGTGGAGCCCGAAAATTTACCTTGTCCGTAACGGTAAAGTAGTGGCAATGATATATACTACTTTTGATACGAAACATGGTAACACAGCATGTGGGAAGAAACTCTAATTATAAGATTCCACACATTTTCTAACTGAAACCTAATCATTCATTGAGCCCATTGACAGATAGGCCCACATAACTCCGACGGACCAGATTGATTACTACGTGGGCCAGTACCTGGGACCCAACAAAACCCACAACCGATATCCATGACGCCAGCTATGCGTTTTTCCAACATGTGGGCCTCATCACCTCAGCCCACATCTGGAACTGATAAGGAATGGGCCCCCACGAACCTCAAGTATGTGGCCCATTCAAGGTGTGCGTATAACCTATAAAAATCTTTTTTTTTTGTTTGATCGGTATAACCTATAAAAATCTTTTTTTTTTTTTTTGATCGGTAACCTATAAAAATCTTACATACATGGAATGCGGTAAAAAGAAAAGGGGAAGAAGAAAAAAAAAGACTGACATTTGATGACATTGAAACAAGTTTCCCATGTTCCTGCTGCACCTAGCTACATCATAGGGTCACTGTTTCATTTCCTACACCATTATGGTGCACGAGGGACAATGTTTTGTGTTATGTATCAACTTAATGGTCAAGTAAATTTCAATTTATCCATGATAAAGTTTCACATTTTGGGTTATGCTGAATGAACAGGTAAAATTGTTTCACAGTGTAATGAGCTCTCAAGTTCTCTGGGTTAAGTTGTTCTACAATTTACTTGAACGTCGGAGGGTTTAGAAATTGGTTTCATAAAATTGGTTTTGACCTGATTTTGACCAGTTATTTAAGTGAGATTATTTATTAGTTTTGGAAAATAAATGATGTAGTTGTAATCTACACCGCGGCTAGATGAATTTAGCATTTTGAATTTCTCAAAATCAATTTCGGGTGAATAAAATATTAATGCATAAAATTAGTCACTTAAATGTCTTATATATATATAATATAAAAATGTGGGAATATGAAAAGCCATATCCCACATAGAAAGCATATTAAAAATATTTGACTAATTTATATAGAACTTCACCACTAATAAGGAGTAATCATGTGGAGCTCCTTATGGTACACCCTAGTGGATCAAGTCAATTTTGACTAGCCTTTGGTTAGCTCAAATATAATAACACCGAGGATGGTACGGAGCACCATCCGAGCCCAGGCTCGCGCACATCGCACATAGTCTCAATGGACGTTTATAGGCGTACTACGCATCCTTGCGAGGAGCTTTTAGGAAGTTTTGAAATATCGAACCACGGTTCGATCAAGTGGCTCGGTGGCAGTGACTTGGCAAAAGTCTGGTTGGATGCAATCTGGACCATCAGATCGCAGCTATTGATAACAAGGCGCGATAGTCCTGATCGATCCAAACTAGGGGTTGCACCCTGTCTAAAGAGGCATCCAAAGTTCTATATATGAGTCCCATCTTTCAGCATATTGTTTCTGTCTATCCTTTCTGCATTTTCGAAAATTCTGAAATACTGTTTTGTTCGTTGTAAGTTCGATTTTTGCAAGTGTTGCTAAATCGAACTTGGAAGTCGTTATTTCTTAGAGACGATTGCTAAACCGTTAGCACTTCTATAACGTGCAATTTCGTCTTGCAGAGATAATATCTAATACTAGCCTCGACTTCAAATTCTATCCCCTTTGTTCGTTTTTCAGGGAAACCAAACATCACAAACAACATATGTCGGGTCAACCTCGATAACTACTTTTTGTGATGCAGACAATGACCCACTCAAAACCTAAGTTCTGTTCTACTAGAATACTACCAAGCGAGAACTCTGCTAGAATACTATCAAGCAATGCAAAGTAGTGATACACATTACAACGCAACTGTATTTAACAATGGAGTGAGTTCAGTTCAAGCTCAATACTTGCAACACAATATTTAATCCCTAATGCTGGATATTTATGTGGTACTTTATGGATTGAGAGTTCATGTTCCTGTTACCATTTCATTGTATCGGATGAATGACACGTGTACAAGATACATGATGTCACAATTATATATATATCTTTTATCCAATATATGTAGAATATAAGTGGAACATGAAAAATAGAATAAGAGATCTCATCCGAAATTTATAGATGCACAATAGGTGTGCATACTGCAAAAGTGCAACGTTACAAAGGATAATGGAAATTAATAACCAAATGCCAATAAAATGAAAATTCTTATATATATCATACAAAACAAATCATAGAATTACATGTGTCTTTCTCACTAAAGTATCACGAATGCACAAGCCAGCAGTGATGATAATCATGTTGTGTGACTAAAACAGAAAATAAAAAGAAGAAAGAAAATCAAATCAAATCTCAAATTTGACAAAAAAAACAGCTAGTAATTAATCCCAATGCTAAAACCTTTTGTCTTCCCTCAAACCCTAAATCATCTATGCTAATCACACAAAAAATTAAGACCACATTGCAAAAAAGAAAAGGGGAAAATTGGAATTTTCGCCTTATAACTTGTCGTGTTCAGATTTTTAGCCCGTTATCTTGTCAAAGTTTAGTTTTGATCCTGTATCATTACATTTTTTGGACATTGGGTGTAGAAAGTGAGACTTGACTGGAATACCTTGCCGTCATGCTTTGTGCCATTTACAACAATGGTTGGGATTATTAAGCAAGTGCTATAGAATTGACACATACATGGCAGTTTATACTCCTGCCATTATGCCCATAAAGCTACAGAACCAAGACCAAACTTTGACAATATAACGTACTAAAAGTCTGAACACGATAAATTATAGGACGAAAATTCCAATTTTCCCCAAAGAAAAAGGTGAAAATAAAGCAAAAAAAGAAAAAAATTAATCAAACCTCACTCATTGATTGATAATTCAAGAATCAGGCCGACCATCTTCGCCGCCATCGGAACCACCGGTGGTCGGAGATTCCGACACTCCACCACCACCGGTCCGATTATTATAATGGTTCAACCCGGAAAACATCCCCATTTGCCCTTCTCCGAACCCACTACCACCACCGCCGCCGCCGGGTTGCTGACCTGGCAACAGCGAAAGAGGTGTCGGAAAATTCATGAAATGGGGCCCACTAGAAATAGTTCCTCCATAAGAAGAAGTATTAATATTAATAGAAGGTAATGTCCATATTGGATCACCACCACCACTATTGTCTTGATAATTATTATTACTCGAATTAGCCAACATCCAAAAACTCGCCGGAATCGAACCGTGACTCGCCGGCAAGACTCCGGCGGCGGTCGACTGCTGCAAGTAGCTGCTTCCAATCTGGTGGTGCTGCTCCGATAACGAGTTTTCCTGCTTCGTCTGGAAATTCAAAAGCGTCGAAGAACTTTCCGGCGGCCCGGGAAAAAACGCGGACCTTAGGTGAGACGGTAAGGACATGGTGGAGCCCGATCTACGTAGAGACAAGTTGAGTGAGGTGAAGTTCGCCGGGATTGTGCCGGTGCCGGTGGCGGCGATGACGGAGGGCTCCGCCTGTTGGAGAAGCCACTCTATGGTTTCGCCGTCGGATTTGTGGCCGAGCTCGCGGGTGAGTTGGAAAACCCTAGCGGCGCAGAGGGCTGGCATGCGGATGCGCCTCCCCCGGCCGTCGACTTTCGTGTGGCGGTCTTTGGTTGGTGTGCGAGTCGGTGGCTTCTTGGAGGGTTCTGCGGCGGCGATGTGGTGGCTGCTGGTGGTGGCGGAGGTGGTGGTGGTGGTGGTGCTAGGGTTTGTGGTGGTGGGGGAAGGATAATAGGTGGAACAGCTGGTGGATTCGTCGTCTTTCTTCTCGAGTAGTTGGAATGGGAAGTTGGGGCGGCGGTGGTGGCGGTGGTGGTGGTGGAGATGATCATCGCCGTCTTCCATGATCACATTTAGAGATATTATGCTAGAAAATAAATAATGAAAACCCCACACTAGTTAAAATATAACCCTTGCTTCCCTTTTGAACCACTTGACAAACCCAGTGGCCACGAGTATTGTTTTTCAGTGAAGAGATCCCAATACGAGTCTTAATTGCAATATTTAGGGATGTAAATGAGTCGAGTCGAGCCAAACATAGTATTGTTCAAGTTTATTTTTTGTTTGAGATTGATTTGATTATTAGTCGAATCAAGTTCGAACAAGCTTTGGACGGAGCGAACACGAATCGAGCTCGAGTAGCTTGATATTTTTACACATAATTTATTCCTTTTTACTAACCGAGTAGAGCTTGAGCCAAAATTTAAATCTTATTCAACAGAAAAATGTATTCAAACTTGGTTCGTTATGTTAAAACAACAATATAATACAATCGATTTCGAGTCGAGTATTGAATAGTTTGGTTCATTTTTCAGCCCTATTTGCAATGATAGGACAAAATTTAAAAAATAAAAAAACCTTGCTTTCCTTTTCTATTATTTATAAAAAAAACAAAAAACCAATAATGATAGCAATAGAGTATAGTCCATTTAATTTAATTGATGATGTGTGGTGTTTTGTGATGATGAAAGAAAATATGAATAAAGAAAAAGAAGATCGTTGGAATAGTGCTATATAATTCCCTTTCATATTTCAAGAGATTTCCCTTTCAATAATGGAGAAGAGAGGTTGAAGGGAAGAAGACAAGTTTCAATCCAAATTTTTTTACACATGTGCTTTCATATCAAATTAATAGTAAAATGTCGTGTCAATAGTAGAAATTTATATCTTTGCTAATGTAGTGTAGTTATCGAGCAGTACTAGTAATATGAAATATTATTTATAAGCAAATTTATCACACTGCCACTTCTTATTAAAATGTACCATACGAGTGTCACATGTATAAGATGATATTATGATTATATATGTGTCGTTCATCTAATATAGTAGAATAAGATATATCTGGACTTTTATTTATAAGCAAGCGTCAATGAACGTTAAGTAACAAACTAATATAATGAGTGATAGGTTTTTTTATATGTAAATGAGCACTGAAAGACCATGTTTTTTTTTCTTTTGACAGATGTAAAAAGAAAGAGCTTGTCTCCTGTCAGACAGTCTAACGGATCTAATCCGTTAGACGGAGCCCCAACAACGACCCGATCCAAAAAAAAAAACATAAAAATTACAGTACACTTCTTCTTCACACCTTTAAAGCTGCTTCAATCACCTCTCCACCATTATCTTCTCCATTCACTACAAATCTGATTGGTCCAGCGCTACCAATAACATTTATCGTAATAAAAAATTTGTTGTTATTCTTCTTCTTTTTTTTTTTTGATCGGTAACAATATAATGAGGCTATTAAGATATTTGGCAAAAAAGAGGAAAAAGATGAACACCTAACGTGGGGCTGAAAAGGGTGTTAGGGTTTGAGCTATTCTTCTTCTTCTTATTAAACGACATCGTCTTGTCCGAAATACTTCTCCTTAACCTCACACCCATCTATGTAGCATTATACTGCCCGCCGATTGCAGATATTCCAAGCCTAAAATGGCAGTTGCAGGATAATCCTATTTTGTTGGCTCTCCTTTACCACTGTAAGCCCGATCCTGGCCCGATTGTAGATATTATAACTGAAGAAACTGATTCGGAGGAAGACATATATTCTTCATGGATTCGGACCGAGAGATGGTGTTGTTGAGCAAATCTCACAAAATAGAGGTGAACAACAAAAATCAAGGGCTTATACTGTCGACAAAGAAGGTGAAGAAAGTGATGATACACAAGAACCATTACCACATATGCTGGCCGTTGCTAATACATTTTCTCCAACTAAATGATACAAGTATTAGTATCAGCTAATACCTTTATGTAGAAGTACTAATACATTTTATAAGAAAAACTAATACTTTGCAGGAGCACTACTAAAAATACTCTATAGGAAATTATTAATACATTTTCGAGAAACTACTAATACATTTTCGAGAAACTACTAATACTTTTCCGAGGGACAACTAATACATTTCCGAGGTATATTCATGAGAAATACTAAAATACTCTTCAGGGAACTACTAATACATTTCAGAATAACTGCTAATACTTTTTAGAAGGACGTCTAATACTTTTCAGAAGGACTGCTAATACATTTCGGGAGAAAAAATTAATTATATTCAGGGAAACTACTAATACATTTCAGAAGAACTGCTAATACTTTTTAGAAGGAAGGCTAATACTTTTCGATGATTTGTTAATACATTTCGGGAGAAAAATTTAATTATATTCAAGGAACTACTAATACTTTTTCGAAGAACTACTAATACTTTTTCGAGGAACTACTAATACTTTTTGAGTGACTGCTAATACATTTTGGGAGTATATTAAGGGAAAATACTAAAAAACTCTTCAGGGAACTACTAATACATTTCAGAAGAAATGCTAATACTTTTTAGAAGGACGACTAATACATTTCAGAAGGACTGCTAATACCAGTGATCCCTGAAAATTACTAAATACGACTGCTTATATTACGAAAATGCCACCGGATCCGCGGGTCAGATCCGTCTAATAGGACAGACCCGTTAGACGGTCTGATAGGAGTTTTTGTGAAAAAGAAAATATGTGATTTTGTAGTTTGGGTAACTCCATTTGATACTTCAGCATGTCAGGTCATGAATGTCTCATAATAATATTATTTCTTATATATATGATAATCAGTAGGTGAATATTAAAATATCATATCATGAAAACTGAAAAATTGTAGAAAAGAAGAGATCCGGTATGATGCTTCTGTCTGGCTCTCCTTTTATGACCTTTTGATAATTTTTTTTTAAAAAAACCTTGATAAAATGCACCAAAAAGGAAGAATGAATGAAATTTTATGATGACTTTTGATCTTCATTGATTACCTTTTCTTTTGCGTAAATAGGTATTCTTTAGCCATTCCACATTTTCAAAAGATGTGAGAAATTATTATGTTTTTCATAAACATGTTTTTCTAGTCATTTTGACTAAAAATGAGGAAAAGAATGAACAACCTCCATACTCTTTCTTTCTTCTATATCTGCTAAAAAATTCTTCAGAATCGCACATAAAGGAAAGCTCCTCAGAAAAGCTCTACACTCTTTGTATTCTTTAGTTAGTTTGCAAAATATCAATAATATCAATACATTTCTGGCAAAATTACTTTTTAGTCCTTTAAGTGGAGCCACTTGAAAACTTGGTTCTTTTTTTTCACTTTGAATTTAGTCATTTAAATGAAAATTTGGATTTTTAGTCCTATAACTCGCTACAACAGTTAATGTTATATGTTGGCTTAAAAAGTCCACATCATCTAACCGGTAACATTTACCTGCTTTAGCAGTAATAGGACTAAAAATCCATTTTTTATTTATTTAAAGAACTAATTAATCCAAAATTGAAGAAAAAAATGACCAAATCTCCGAGTGAATCCACTTAGAAAACCAAAAAAATAATTTTGCCATATATTTCTTTGTAGCGAGAACTATTTTCTTGATCTTAGAAATAAGCTTGTCCCAAGAAATGATAAAAAAAAAAAGAACAGAATGGACAATTGAATCCAAAATAGCTATAAAACTCTAAGGGTATGTTTGTTTAGTGATTGGGAGTGATTGGGGGAAGTTTCTGGGGAGTGATTGGGGGAAGAGAGTTTGATGTGATGTATTGGGAAATGTGTGTATTAGTAGAGAAATGCATCAGGAAACGTAATATATGTTTGGTTGGTGATTGGGGGAAGTGATTGGGGGAAGTGGATGATTGAGGGAAGCTAACCAAACATAGCCTAACAAACTCAATTAATTTTTCTCTTTTTTTTTTTCGTGTGTTGCATTATAGGAGGGAGGGAACCTATCTTTGTTTCCTTTTACTGTGGTTGGGCAGAGTCTTTGGTTCAGAGTCCACGTGAGGTGCTCTTTTTTTATCATTCAATTCATAAAGACAATGGTGGACAATATGGGACCCAATCCCAAGTCAATAAATTATGAGAGACTTAAATATCTCAAAAAAGAAAATATTTAATTGGAAATATTTGGGGCACCGCCATTCATGTAATCATTTCCTTTTGCCTTTTGGGTCATTGCCTTTGTTACGCACCTTTGGAAAGTACTTCAGGATTCCTGCTTTTAATTTGCCCTTTGTTTGTTGACATATGGGTATATTTGATTTAATATCTCGATATTATAAGTATATCATTAAAATGATATTATGATACAATTTAAAATAGAAAATTCGAAATGTTTTTTGAACTAATATTTTTATTACAATATTGATTTTTTTTCCTTATTATTGAGTATCAGATACTATTTATTAAAAACTCACAAACTTGACTAATGCCTTAATAAGCAGCATATATTTCTTGATTTTTTCGATCCATAGCCTAATAAATAACATTCCAACTTACACACAGGGAGTGATTAATTCTGCTTTAAATTAGCAAGGACCAAACTTTCTTCAATTTTCTTATCTGGTTCTCTTTACTGTATCCAATTGGAAGATAGTTTATGTCGCGTCAGTAGTAGTACCATTAATATATGTACAATTTATTGTTCAGTCATGTTTTCACTTTTTTGTTTTTGGTTTTTGTTTTTTTGATCTCAGATATTCAAAGTTTGCACCCGACGACTATGATGGGCAGCAATTTCGGCTACTCATTACTGTCATTAAGTTAAATCGCGGGATTATTACAATAAAATGTTGGAAAATTTGATGTAGTTCAAAAAATCGAAGAAAAACAAAAAGATTAAGTCCCGAGGCGTGCGGATATTAGCACTGTCCTTAAGGATTTATTTGCGTAATCCCCTAGAATTCAACACGAAGTAGAATGACAAAAACTAAAAATAATATGCAACCCAACAAATTTTCTGTATTTTAGAGAAGTAGTGGATGTTGATATTTTCTATCTCAAACATAAAAACTATGTTGTTGTATTTATAGGCATTGTAACAACATCCATATTGCACAAAATAAGGAAATGTTAACATAATCTGAAAAATAGACGTCATGGAATTAACAAATATAGAAAAATGAGATAAGGGTGGTCATTTGGTTTAGAAATGAAGACTAATTAAGTAATTTTTAATTCAAATAAATAAGATAAAACTTGAGAAAGTCTTTTAAAATATTTCACTTTATCCAACAATCCCTCACATGTTTAAAAGACTTATCGAATTAGATGAAATGATTTGCTAGGTTACAAAATGAGTGTAAAATACATCGAATCTGGTGTGTTTTGGACTATGAACCAGACCTATACTTATAAGATTTAAAGTACAGAATTATGGTGAGGCTTGTAGCTCATATGAACCAATTAAAATCTCACCAGTCACATTACACCCTCTCAAAATTTGCTATTCAATGCGGTGTTGCGCTAATAGGCCATGCGCGTGCCTGGTATTCATGACTGCTCTAGTGATATGACAAAATCTCATAGGAGCGGCCCCACTCCACTCATATATAGGTGAATCTCATCAAATATACTTTGCAATTAAATATATCATCCTTAAGGGATATGAAATTCATTAAAGCTTTAGTAACTCATCCCCACATAATTGCAATTTAGTACTTCTAGCTCACACCATATTTAATTGCAATTGCAATGGACAGTTACTCGTTTAGTCATGTTTTTCATTATTTTTGTTTATTTTTTTATAACTCATATTCTAACATTGCGTCCGACTAGGCTGGGGTTAGCGATTCTGGGCCTTCGGCGCTCATTTCACACGCCATTAAATAGGGGTGTAAATGACTCGAGAGAAGCGAGTCGAATCGAACATAAACTGTTTCGAGCTTGTTTGAATTTTAGTCGAGCTTCAAAAATTATGTTTCGAGCTTGTTTGAATTTTAGTCGAGCTTTAAAAATTATGTTTGAGCTTGGTTTGATTATTAATTAAATCCAAATTGAACGAGCTTTAGTCGAGTCGAATACGAATCAAGCTCGAATAACCCGATATTTTTACACATATTTTATTATTCTTTCACTAATCGGCCGAGTTCGATCGAGCTTTACATCTTATTTTAACGAGAAAAATGTGTTCAAGATAACGAACCGAGCTCAAACAAGATTTTTTTACTGTTGATCTCGAATTGAGTATCTTGGTTTGTTTTTTAGCTCTACCATTAAGTTAAACCGCATGATGTGCTTGGTTTGATCACCAGAGTTGTGGTTTGATATATCAACTGCCACCTAGGTCCTGCACAAGAAGAAAGTAAGAATAATCCACTCTAATTGACCTCTAGCGCGATTTTGGTCCCACTCATTTGCCAGTTCAACTATTCCTGAGGGAGTTTATGAGGTTGTTTTAATCTTTTATAAGAAGTCTAAACTAAGAGAGACTTACATAAAGACAAGTGTGAAGAACTCTTCACCCTCGGAACCGTAAGTGTAAAAGATCCATTTTTCCTTGATCACTTCACTTGAGCAAAGGACTTTCATGACACGGTTAAGTCTGGTTGGTTCTTTGCACCTAGTTTTGGTGTAGCAGCTATATTTCGTTTCATCCTCTTTTTTCAAGGATTTTATAATTGGACGTTGAACCCATTTCATATGATGGGAGTTGTCGGTGTATTGAGGGCTGCTTTACTATGCACTATTCATGGTGGTTCATATATCAAACGCTCACTAATGAGTACTGCATCTTCAAAATTGTAACCTTCCCATGGCATATAAGCTACTAATACATTTTATCCCAAAGCAAGTTCACCACCAATCGACGCCTTCTTTTCTATTAACAGCCCACCATTGAATGATGAACTAAACATTAAGAATATATTTAGATCGATGAAAGATTTCTGAAGGAAAATCATAGATATAAAAATATGATAATATGTTTACTTAATAGGTTGTATTTTGTGTATTTTGCAACGAAAAAAATGTAATCATTATGTACAATAATATAGTTGAGAGTGATTGGGTCTCTTTTTTTAAAATAGAGAATATCTGTAATAGAATATGAATTTAGATTTAGTACAATGGTGTGACAAAATCTTACCCTGAAAAGGGTTGCTTTCTCGATCCTATATACAAATTTTCAAATTTGGTTGAAGTACGCATTTTTCTTGTAGTAAATGTCGACAAAAGGTGCGATTAGATACATTTTTGCTAGAGAAATAATTTTTCCTCTAGAAAATAGTGATAAAATAATTGTTTAAAGGATAAATAATGAATTTTGAGAATGTGAATAGATATGAGATAAAAATGTAACTCTACAAGAAAATTTTAGTTTATCGATAAAAATGATTTTGTCACTAAATTTTACAGAGAACTATCAGAATAAAAAATATTATTTTTTCTTAAATTATACCGACATATCAATGATAATTTTTAAATTTACCGACATAAATATTGTAGGTATTTACTGACAGTTTTAAATTTTGTAGGCAAATATTTATCTATAATTATTTTACCTATAACAAATTTACCTACGTAAAATTATTTTAATACTTACCTAAAGATTTTTTTGTAGGTAAAATGTTTATTTCTTATAGTGTAATGATGAAAATTGGTGTGATATGAAAATAGTAAAATAAATGATTAGATATGGTTAGAAATATGCGAGTAGGCCGTGAATAGTGAAGCTTGTGGAAAAATATGTAATAATAATTATTTGTTTTTCGAAAAATGTGTAGTGTGATTGGTTGGAGAAAAATAAAGAGTGGAGAAATAGTATATTTTCTGCAAAATTTGGTAAGCATTCACATTTTGGGGTAAAATTTGGTAATCTTGTAAATGATCTTCATATACCAGCTAGTTTACTAGTGGAATTGTGACAACAAGGCGACATTACATATCACTGCAAAATATTAATCCAGTCTTCCATGAGCATACGAAGCATCTGGACATTGATTGTCACATTGTTCTTGATCAGTACAAACAGGCCCTCATTTTTCCTCACCACATTTCTACACACCTTCAGCCTGCAGACTTGTTTACAAAATCTCTTCGGGGCCCTGTTTTTCGTTCGTTTTTTGCTCAAGTTAGGAATGTGTGAATTTCCCCACATTCCTACTTGAACGGGGGTGTTGAGTTGTTGGTTATTTCTGTTATTAGTTGCTATTTCCATTTGACGTTTTTTGTGTTTGTGTCACACGGTTCTATTAGTTGATCACACACTAAGAATCACACGTGTCATGTCCTTATTGGGTGGTTTAAAATGGAGGGAACCAAAGTTGTATATAGGCAAAAAAAATTCTTTGGTCCTTTATCTAACACCATTTTGAGATTTCATCATTTTCTTTTTGCTTTTGACAAATAATCCTTTTTCTCAACAAAACATTGAGATTTGGTCCTCTTATCTGCTATAACAGGTTACTTTGACCTGTTGAGCTAATGTGGCATTTTTATTTTCAAAATTTTTAATTTTCATTTAGAAAACAATATTTAAATCTTACATGGCATCCTAGTTGGCTTAAATGATGGAAAAATTAATTAAATAAAAGAATATTTTTGAAAAATATGAAAAAATTATCTAAAAATTCTGAAAATTATTTTACTAAAATTAAAATTTATTTGAATTTTTGTAACAAAGTCTTAAAAAATTCAAAAAAATACTTTAAAATCTAAAACTAAAATATATAAAATCTGATAGCTTTTGTAAAAAACTAAAAATAGAAAGAAAAAAAAACAAAATTATTTTAAAATTACAAAAAATAAATATAAAAATTTTTAAAAAAAACTATAAACTGTTTTAAAAAATCTGAAATTTATTTAAAATATTATAAACTATATATTTTAAAATGCCGAAAATTGTTCAAAAAACAAAAAGTTGTCTAAAAATCGGAAAATTGTTAGATTTTTAATTTTTTTTTTTAGTTTTTTAAACAAATATTCAGATTTTTAAAAACTAAAAAAAATCTAAATGTCAAAGGAAACAAATCTGAAAATTTGTTTAAAAGACTAAAAAAATTGTTAAAAATCTAACAATTATTTGAAATATAAAAATATAAAATAAAAAAAGTTGAAGATTGTCTAAAAACAAGAAAATTAGTCTAAAAATCTGAAAATTGATTAAAATTAAGACTTTTAAAATTTCTACAAAAAATATGAATTATTTTATAAAACAAATCCAACAATTACGCCAAATATATAAAAATAATCTAATTTTTAAACAAATTTCAGATTTTTTTCCCTTTGATTTTCAGTTTTTTCTTACATATTTGGCATAATTTTTGGATTTTTGAAAAATAAGTTATAGTTTTTTAAAAACAATTTTAAGTTTTTACTCTATTTTTTATTTTATAAAAAAAATCAGAATTGTTTTTATAAAAATTTCAAAAAGTCTTTGTTTTTAATCCATTTTCAGATTTTTAGACATATTTTTGACGTTTTAAAATAGTTTATAATATTTCAAATAAATTTTAGATTTATTAAAATAGTTTATAGTTTTTTTTAACAATTTTCCTATTTATTTTTTTGTAATTTTAAAACAATTTTATTTCGAATTTGTTTTTCTATTTTTAGTTTTTTACAAAAGCTATCAATTTTTATATATATTATTTTTTAGGTTTTAAAATATTTGTTTGAATTTTTTATGACTTTGTTATAAAAATTCAAATAATTTTTAATTTTAGTAAAACAATTTTCAGAATTTTAGATAATTTTTTCAGATTTTTCAAAAACAAAATTTATTTAATTAATTTTTCCATGATTTAATCCAACTAGGATGTCATGTAAGATTTAAATATTGTTTTCTAAATGAAAATTAAAAATTTTGAAAATAAAAATGCCACATCAGCTCAATAGGTTAAAGTAACCTGCTATAACCGGTAAAATGACCAAATTTCAATTTTTTGTTGAAAAAAGGACTATTTGTGAAAAGCAAAAAGAAAAAGGATGGATTCTCAAAGTGGTGTTAGATAAAGGACCAAAAATTTCTTTTGCCGTTGTATATAAGCTGCTCACAGCTTTCTTTTTCATTCTTAAGATGAAATAAAGATATTTTCTGCTCTTCTTCTCTAATGGAGTTTTACATACCATAATTTTAGCTTATCAACATAAATATTGTAGGTATTACAGACGGTTTTAAATTCTGTAGGTAAATATTTATATATAATGATTTTACCTATAATAATTTACCTACATACAATTATTTTAATACTTACCTAAAGATTTTTCTGTAGGTAAAATGTATATTTCTTGTAGTGTAATGATGAAAATTGATGTGATATGGAAATAGTAAAATAAATGATTAGATATGATTGTCAATTAGAAATATGCGAGTATGTCGTGAATAGTGAAGTTTGTGGGAAAATGTGTAATAATGATTATTTGTTTTTAGAAAAATATATAGTGTGATTGGTCGGAGAATTACAAGAGTGGATGAATAGTGTATTTTCAACAAAATTTGGTAAGCATTCACATTTAGGGGTAAAATATTTTCTCTAGCGGAACGAATTTTTTTTTTTTTCTCCAATCACCATCTTATTTGCAAGAACTCTGAAGTGACACGTGGACTATTAGATAAAGGAAGATCAAGGGTCTGATGGTGTGAATATGGAATAGCATTATTTATTAACTCCAAGTACAGAAAAATTATTGCATAATGTTCCACAAACATCAATCTACTAAATCACTTGTCACTATGGACTATGGTCCTGTACTTAGAAAACCAAATTAAGAAACCCAGTTCATTAATTTGAAACACTATTTCATTATTGGTTTAGATAATTGCAAAATGGTCGATGCCAATCTCCTTGTAAGGTGGATTAATCTTGTTTTTAATCCTCAAAGCTTGATAATCCTTGTACAGAAATCCTTTGTACTTTGGTGGCTCCCCAATCTGTGTCGTAAAATGAGGAAAGGGTTCAACCAACTTGTCTCCTTGCAAGTTATAGAAAAAGGAAATCGAGTAACGGCTTCTTCCTTTTGGCCTTGTAACTCTGTGTAGTGCACTCTTTAGCTTCTCATTTGTAAGCACCTGAAATAAAAGAAAATGTTATAAATGTGGCATAAGTTTTCTCTAAGCATTAACACCATTGTTAGTGGTGGAAAAATGTTAATTCAATTAGTGTCTATTTGAGTGTCACTCGAAACTCTTCTTTAGTGTTTTTGATGGTATGCCGTATGCCCCAATTAAATATCTTGTTAATTGAGTAAAGCCCATTAGGGTATTTTTTTTTTGGGTTGACAGGGCCTATTTGATCCATACACTGTAAAACACTGGATCCTAACTCACTCTTAAACCTAAATACTTGCCATCTCGATAGGTACAAAGGTATCACAAAACATTGGATTATAATCACTCTTAAAACCTAAATAATGTGTCAACGTAGTGAAAGTATATTTTGATTACTATATGTCTCTCTAAATTTGACTTGTGTGTTAGAGGATTTCTGTCGGGACAACCCCGACGCTTCTAACAATTTGTTGTGTTGCAGACAGTGACCTTTACCATCTGAATCTAACTTGAAGACTCGAGGAGTGAAGTATTCACCACTGTGGGTGCCCAAACGGCCTAATTGCTCTCCACATAACACTAGATCGTAATTCACTCTTATAAAACCTATAAATACTCTATCCAACCTCATTACAAAGGTACACAATCCATATTGTGTGCCGAAGGATTTTCACGGGCATAACCCTAACGCCTCTAGCGATTTGTTATGTCTGAAAAGTGTGACCTCTATCAACGAGACATTTAACTAGAAGTAAAGTGTGAATGTATATAGTTTTACTTTTAGGCATGCTAACTAATGTAGCTAGAAATCGAGTTCAGATGAGACTTTAACGACTTTCACTTATTGAGATCGCTCACTCTTAAAACGACCGGAATATTGAAAAATTAGTCAATTATAAGAAGTGAAACTTGGAATAAATTGAGAAAAATTCACTTTTGGTCCCATTTGGAAAATGGAAATCTTGGGGTTGCTACGTTAAAAATTATCGAGAACTGTTATAATGACAGAAATGGTTCCATAGGACACCAAAGTTAAATTTTTAACGACAAAAATGGTCCCATAAAACACCAAAGTTAAATTTTTAACCAAAAATGGTCCCATTATTCTTTTTTTTGGTTAAATTTAATATTATTGATGACAAAAATTATTTTAAATTTTATATTTTGAGTTATTTATTTAAATTAATATTGTGAATGCCCACTTGAAAACTAAAAAAAATCCATGTCCTTCAAATATTTTTCTAAAAAATATCTTTTTCCAGCGTGTTTTATTTAACTAAAACAAATTCTGTTACTTAAAAATATTTAGAAAAATAAATAATTTTCCTATATTTTTTAGTTTAAATCACTTCTTGATTTTGAAAATACGAATAATTACAAAAACCATATTTATGTATTGGAAAATATATGTAGTTCAACTATCAATAAAATAAAAAAGTTTACAATATTAAATAATTTGATAATTTTTAAATATAGGAATTATTTTAAAATTTTTAGAAAAATACTATTAAAAATATTTAGTATGGTTAAAATATAACTACTATTAAAAACATTTTAGTAATATTAACATAGCTCATATTGTTTTTATTTTTTTATTTTCAAATATTATATTTTTATTTTTTATGTTTTTAAATCAAATTCTACATTTCTTCAAAAAAAAAAAATCAAACTTTACATATATGTGCATACATGCACTAGGTTATATGAGACCATTATCCTAGGGCAAGAGCATAGGGACCCAAATAAAAAATTTTACATATATACACATACATGTATTGTGTTATATATGCATGTATTTGATCTTCTTTTTTTTCGTATTACACATTAACCAAAAAAAATAATTAACATCTACTTTTAAAAGTTATTTTCAGAAAATTTAAATTTTATAACTTGAGTTATATTATTTATCATTTAATTTATTTTGTTAATTTTCTAATTAAAATAAATGATACATGTATTTCATTTTTTTTGTATTACACATTCACAAAAAAAAAATTAATTAACATCTATTTTTAAAAATTATTTTCCAGAAATTTTATTTTATATAAGTTGAATTATAAATTTTATCATTTAACTTATTTGTCCAATTTTTTTAATTATAATAAACAAAAAAATAGTAACTTTAATGATAATATATTTCTTAAATAGATATTAGTTATATTTAGTCTTTAGAGAAAAATTCATTTTTGGTCACATTAGACTGAGCACCTGATGATTTTAGTCTTATTGGTCTCACTTTTGGTCCCAGATCGGAGGTTTGACTTTCAATTTGACAAGTTTGACCGTTAATTTTTTAACGGTGGGACCATTAGTGAATCAAGAAAAATCTTATGAGACTATTTTCAAGACGGGTTGAAATCTTCTATTCCACTTTTCCTATTCCACTCCCTATTCCATATGTTGGATGAAAGACACGTGTACAGTTGTGACATCATGTGACATCATCTTGCACACGTGTATTTCATCCAATGCAATGGAATATGAGTGGAATAGGAAAAGTGGAATAGGAGATCTCATCCCTTTCAAGACATGAGACTAAAATCATCAGGGAGTAAATCTAATGGGACCAACATTAAATTTTTCTCGAATAAATTAAACTCAAACTTGCCTGAATAACATCGCCAACGTTGACAACTAAGGTGCCTTTAGAAGGAACAATAGGAATCCATTGTCCATTCCAGAGAACCTCCAGGCCTCCAACTTCATCCTGGAATACAAAGGTAATGGCATTCCCATCTTTGTGACTTGATATTCCCACATTTTCGGTTTCTGTTGCCGGGAAATAGTGCTTAACGTTCATCCAATCCCAACTCCTGTCGTTATTGTATTCCTTGAGAAAATTTGGAGGGAGACCCAAGTAATCATTTATAATGCTCTCTGTTACTTCACCTGTTTTGCTAAAATGTGTGAAAATCTCCTCAAGGGCGGCCCTGCAAATTAATACCAAACAGTGTTACTTCTGTTTTTTTTTTTTTTTAGTACAATGGGGGAATTCCGGGAAGGGGCACACGTATTCGTATAAGATCGAATTCGGGTCATTCGCCCTTACAACACACACTCAACCACTAGAGCACAAGGTTGATCCCTTGCTTTTGTTTAATTTGGGAACTTCATTTTTACCTTTTCTTTAGAATAATTAATTAAAATAGCGAACTCATTCTAATAAATGCAATGTATTTATGTCTCATTATATAAATGAAAATTATTGTTGGATGGGGGGAGAAAAAAAAAAGAAAAAAGAAGTTCTTGAAGGCCGAAGCAATGTTTTAAAATCGAACGTGAGCAAACAGGTATTACTATTGCTCACTGGTTCAACCGACGGTCCAATTGTAATAAAAATTAATTAATTATTTATTTTATTATTTAAAAAATAATTTGAAGATGAAAGTATGTAAATAACAAACTAAGGAATTATATAACATAGCTAAAAATTCAATACATGAATATACAAAATACAATAGTTAAAAGTTTAAGTTTTTAAATAAACAAAAAAACTAAAAAATGAAAAAAAAAATAGTAAAAAGGAAAACTGTTTGAACTAGCGAAAACGGTTTTTGGGTCTAATTGGATAGGCCCAATCACCGATTTGTGTTCAGTCCGGGCTATTTTAAAAAATTGGGTCGGGCCAACCAGTGGCCGGGCCAGTGATTTTGGAGCCCATTCAGACCCAATCAATGGAAAAAGCACTATAATCACCGGACATGTTCTTCGGGCCTATTGGGCCGGCTTTAGAGGACCGACTGATTCTGGGCTTGGAAAATTATAGCCCAGCCCGCTAAAATATCGGGCCGGACCAGAGTTGGTAGCTCTAAATGTTTGTCATGATTTAAGTTTATTTTGTATTTTTTTAAATACTTTTGATTTGTATTTGTTGATATACATAAAAACATTCTTTCCTCCTTTTTTAAAAAAGAAAATAAAATAAAATTAATTTGAAGGGCAAAATAATCACATTTGCATAACCAGTGATAGAGGAGGACCAACCTGGGCCCCGACTCCCCATTTTTTCTTAAAGAAAATTATACTAAGGAAAAAAAATATAAAGTACTTTAATTAGAATTTATATGATTTTTGTGAAATTTTTTTATTCAGCCCACCCAATTTTTTTGTATCAATCACCCTATATTTTTTCTTGATCCGCCCTTGTGCATAACACATTGCAGATTTGTTGATAAAGGACAAAAATGTTAGTAACTCTAATAAAAATAGAATATCACATTTCTATAATCTTTTCAAATAATCGATATTAAAAAAAACACCAAATGGAGAAAATTAAATTAAGACACCTGAAACCAGGAGGATTTTCCGGCAAATTATTAAAGCTGATCTGAGGCTGAAGCATAGCAAAATACTCGTTCTTATCCGGCGACTGCTCCGGCTGCTTAGTATAGCCAGCCGGGACTGAGCCGCCGCCTCTAGGTCGGCTTTTCAACTTCTCCTCATCAGCCAAGCCGAAGAATGTCTGGCATAGCTCCATGGCTCGGCTCATTAAATCCGAAGGTATCCCATGGTTCGTAGCCAGGAAGAAGCCATACTCGGCGCAGGCTCGGCCCAGTGATTCTTTAGCCGCTTTCTTGGCTTCTTCATCACCATCTCTAAAGAAAACTGAAAGATCAATTGTTGGAATGTTATTTGCTAGATTTTCCATTTCATGTCACTCTTGATATGCAATTTTTTTTCTTATTTATTTTTATTGTACAAAATTTGTTGTTTTAGATCTATGTATATATACGAGTGGAAGTGACTAATTTTATTTTCACGTGGTCAAATTTGGGGATAAAGTTTTATTAACGCATTAATATGCACTTTCCATGTTTTGTTTTTGTGATCCAGCTTTTGGATTTTCATCCTGAATTAAGGCCATCTCTTATTTGTTCTTTTGATCTTTCATATTCGATTGTTGCAATATATTGACATGTAAACGAAATTTGATTGAGTGGATTATAAATGGCTCGTAATACTATTTCAACATTAATTGAAAGGTTGGTAAATATTTCTCAAAAACAAAAAGGTTGGTAAATATGGATAATCTTGTACTGCTAGATTTCAAGAATTGATTAATTTACACATGAAAGGAAGGTTGGTAAGTTATCGTTAAGGAAAAAAAAATTATGAGCAGGTCTCTTGTGAGACGGTGATACTTTTATGTGTGACTGATACGTGTAAAATATACGTGCATTTAGAGGCTTAAAATGGTATATAATTAATGTATTTGCATGTATATATAGTGTGTTTTACTTGGTTTCTTTAGAAAGACATGATACTACGTATTCTTGTAACTTTTTACAGGAAACGGAGCTTAAATTAAAAGATATCAGTTGCAAGATCCAAACAAGATTGACGAATGCAAAGAGAAGATCGAAAAGACGAAGAAACCGGACGAAAACCAGTCACACGGTCGGACCGTGTGGGACCACACGACCGTGTGACCTGACCGTGTAAAGCTACATGTCCGTGTGAAGTGTTCGGGAGAAAACAAGGGTGGAACCAAGCCGCACGATCCGGCCATGTGAGACCACACAACTGTGTGGAGTGACCGTGTGAAAATCACGCGGGCCGTGCGGCTCTCTGTGGCGGATTTTTTTGTGTCCTTTTTTCTACTCGAACTCTACAAGTGATCTCTCCAAAAACCTATATAAAGGGACCAAGGGCTGCACGAAAATAGAATCATTCATACAACATACAACATACCAAAATACACATGATTACAAGATCAAAGGTCCTCTGAGAGAGAGAGCTAGGTTACGAAGAACACCACAAAGCCTTTCACATCTACGGAAGCACAAGAGCTTCGAATGCTCTGAAGGAGGATCCATCCTGACAAGAAGATGTTTTCTTTCTTAGTTGAAATCTCTTGTTTGTACTTAAACGATGTCACAATGTTGATTTAACGTTTGTCTATTAATTTGTTATCAATGTGTGGCTAATCTTTCGGATCATAGGACACAATCAAAACTGTGGATTCATGTTAAATCTTGATTAATTGTTTTCTTAATTGAGTCATGTGTTCTATTTTATGAATTCGAGTGCTTATTCTTAATTGTCAATTATCTGATCAATAATTTACATGTCATACTTGTTAGTCCATAATCCGGAGGTGAGTTCTAGCGATACGAAAATCGAATTCAGACATAAACATGGTAATGTAACGGGAGACTACTTCTGTTTGTGGGAGTATTTCAATTCAAAGATCTGTTGGGAGTTTATCATAGTTGTGATGCATCGGGAGACCTCAATTATTATTAATCTACTGTTTATGCGCCACCCGGGAGGGGGAATAAACTAGTTTAGAAATTAAACCCATAGAAACGCATGAATTTGTTTTGTGAAACATTAATTGGATTTAATATTGAAAAAGCATGTTGATATTATGTGCATAGGGTTGCTTTCGTATTTGTTGAAAATACTTGTAGGGTTTGAAGATTTATTTCTTATTTCTTTTTATTTTTTGATTTTTTTATAAAACTCTTGATATTCGGTTACTCCAATAAATTTGGAATACAATGTTATTATAGTCAAAGTGTTTCGTAGTCAATCCATGAGGAATACAACCTTGTTTGCCATTATCCTATAAACTACACTTGCAATATAGAGATCCAAACAAGTTTTTCCGTAAACAAGTTTTTGGCGCCGTTGCCGGGGATTGAAATACTTAGATATAGCAATAAGTTAATGTTCAATCTTAATTGAAGCTTTTTTTAAATATTTTTTTATTTTCTATTTTCGATTTTTTGGTAAATGTTTTCTCATTTTTCGGTTTTTTTATTAATTTATTTCGTTGGTTCTAATATTATTTTTGATAAGTGCAGATAGTGCATGATCACGCATTCTAGATCTACCTAGCCAATACCCATTGATTTAGAAATCGAGAAGACAACAAAACAAGTAAGGAAAAGATCTAAATAAATGGCGGATGAGACTAATTTGAATGTCGGGAACAACATAAACAATGAGGAACGCCCACCTGGGGCGGATGCACATGACCGGTGATGGCTCAAAAGCTACCTTTAAAACCGTAGGCAAGTGCACCTATCGTTTTATAGTATAGATTATTGAGTACCGAGTGTCATTCCCACGAGGATTATAAGTACTAATAATTACCGTCTTTTTGTTATTTAATCTAATAATTTTCAGAGTTTTTGTTTGATAAAGAATCTAAATTATCGAAGTGTAAAAATGAAGTAAAATTTGTAGAATAAGAAATCAAGAGATAGAAGTGTGTTTGAATGTAAATCCCTAGAATGTTTTTGTGATTTGTCAAGTTAAAAATACAACCGTAAACCCTTAAGCAAAAACCAACCTCTTTTAATAAAATCTCATGTCTTGTGGGACCGTAGAAATTCCCAATTTAAGTTAAACCCTTTCTCAAGGCGAAAAACTTCTAATCTCAAGTTGATTAATGAAATCTCTTTCTAGTTAAAACCCCAAGACAAAGATTATAATGATTTGTGAATTCCCATATTAGGTTTGACCCTAATCCGGAAGATTTATGTCGCCCCATATATCTAGGATTGCATGCAACTCTTTTCACTTATATAGGTTCTATTTCACCATGAATCTCTCGATTTCCGGATGAAAAATAAACTTCAAATCAATATTGCGCATGTATCAATTCGAATGAACAAAGCATAATATAAGTGAATCACACAAAATATGAAGATTTTATTAAAAACATACACACCTTAATCACAAATCCATTCTAGAGTTCATTACATTCAAACACTAGGAGTTTAGCTACACATGATTTTGACCAAAGAATAAATTACACAAGAAGATTTAAGTATTGTAGACATGGTGTACTTATCTTTCTCAAAATCTCAATTGACTTCTTTCTTGATTGATGATGTTGCTCCAAGCCTTCTTCTCCAATATTGCCCCAAGCTTTCTCCTCCAAGACCCCTTGATCCCAATTCTACTTAATGAAATGAATACAATGAATATTTCCTGAGTATCTAATGAATGCCTCTCCCAACTTCAACCCTTGGCTTTTATAGGCAACCAATACATTGATAGTACTCTCTTTTGTTAAACAATTGCCTCCATTTTCCTTGTTGGTTGGTGAATTCTTGTATTCAAGTGATGAGGAGGGGACATGGAGACATGTTTGACAAGCAAAATAGGGTGTTAAAAGTGTACAAAAGTGGCCAAAATGGGTTGGTTGGTGAGTTTTCCCCAAATTCCGCAAAGAAAAGTTGCAAAAAGAGGTCCGGACACGCCCGTGTTAGCAAAGACGGCCAGGCCCGTCCGCACAAAATTTTCGAAGAAATGCCGACATGGCCGTGTTGTCCAACACGGCCAGGCCGTGTTGTGCGACACGGCCGTGTTGTTGACGACACGCCAGGCCGTGTTCGGGGCTGTTTTCGCAAAAATTTCGAGTTTTTAGCTCGTGAACACGGCCGTGTTGCCCGACACCCCGCCCGTGTTGGACCAAAAAGGCCCCGAAATGACGCAGCGTTTGGCTTGGAATTTCGAGCGTTTTTGCATCCTTAAACTCCCGGTATGTTTTGATATGAATCCATGGTCCGAAATTCACCAAAATTAGCCCCAAATGGTCAATCTACATCAATAAAAGCACTCGGAGTAATATGAACTATGTACAATCAAAAATTTATAAAACTAACAATAAAATAACTCGAATACTACTCAAATATACACATAAAACATGCATAAAAAGACCCTTATCAAACCACCTCCAACTTTGAACTTTGCTTGTCCTCAAGCAAAACATTATATCAAAAAGAGGGATTCAATAAATCACAACATACAAAGATGATTTTTTTTTCAACATATTGAACATAAGCGGTCAAGTTCTTGGCCTTCTCAACCTGAATTAACCATTAAGTAAAAACATCGTTTTGTAAAGCGTCGATCGTCAAGAAAGATCAGTAATATCGGGCATTATTCGGACTTGAAATCATCACTCCACAAATCGATAGTTATGAACAACTTCAATTCAATAACGCCATGAAAATACAAGAATTCAATAGATCATTGTAGTTAGCCTACTAGTCATATAACCAAGCTTCTTGAACTTTATTGGAATGAGAAGTCAAGGAGTATTCATTCTCTTTTTTTTTTTTTTTTTTTTCTCTTTTTTTTTTTTTTTTTTGGGACCTTTCGAGACATGCTTCCACTAGGTTTATATTTTGAATTTTGTTCAAACACTCCTAGGGTGGTTTCCCATACTCATATTCGTGTCGCCGTTTTACGTAAAAAGACAAACATGGGGCTCATGAATGCTCCTAGTTACTAAGCAACAACAAAAGAGGAGTATAACCTCGATTGGTCCGTTTTTTTTTTCATTTTTCTTTCTTTTTTTTTTTTCGCAAGCTTGGTTTAACAACTCGTTAACCACTACTAAATCACGAGTTCTCGAGGCGTTCATAGCGCTAGGTATCGTCAGATATGCCTTAACACATCAAGTATTTATGGTGTTAGAAATCTCATCAAAATTTTGCTCGCATCCACACGTCAATCTATCCTAGACAATCAATTGCTTCACATTGAAAACACAAATTAACAAGTTAATATAGGTATAATTGGGCCAAGTTATTGACTAGCAAATACTCAATTTGTTAAAAAAAAATCACATCTCTTGAAAACAAACACACAAGCATTCCGAAAATGTTATTGTACCCACCTCCAACTTTAAGATTCACATTGTCCTCAATGTGAAAGAAATAAATGGACAAACACACACAAAACACTAAAAAAAAACAAAAAAAAATTAGAATGTTATAAAAGAGGTGGGAAAAAATACGACCTTACTACAATAGTGGAATCAGTGTTGAGCGACCATTGGGTTGTTTTGGTACGGGACCTTCAACGGCATCTTCATACCTAATCAAAGTTAAGCAATACACAACTCGAATACCGTGAAATCTCAAATATTCCCAATTAGGACAAGCAAGAAGAAGCTCACGAGTTTTTTTTTATGATTTGAAAATGACTCTAAGGACTTGTGATTATTTTGAAAGAAAATAAAATAAAATGAAAACAATTGCACACAAACATCGGGTTGCCTCCCGGGTAGCGCTTCTTTAACGTCGTATATTGGACCATTTCACCTAAATGTGAAGATTTAATCGGGCGGAGCCTTGAACTTATGAAAAATTTATCTCTTTGAACAACATCGTCACCGTATCGATTTTCGAACAATTGACCTTCATGGTCTGTTTTTTCGCATGTTATTCTCAAAATGGGATTCATCCGTGGAAACTTTTGCACATTGAACATCACATACTTTCAAGGAGTTTTTAGAAGACATATCAATCAAAGAATCATTTATCCTTGTCTCAATCAAGTTTATAGGAAAACAAGTATCATTTATAGGATTTTCAAAGGAATTTTAAAGATAACTTGTTCACCCCCTACTCTCAAAGTAAGCTTTCCATCATGCACATCAATGAGAGATTTAGCGGTAGCCAAAAATGGACGCCCTAGAATTAAGGGAACTTCTATATTATCATGCATGTCAAGAATAACGAAATCGATCGAAACACGAATTTATCAATCTTGACTAACACATCATGAATAATACCTCTAGGATGTTTAATCGATTTATCGGCTAATTGAATGTCCATCCTAATAGGTTTAAGTTCACCTAATCCCGCATGCTTAAATGTTTCATAAGACATCACATTGATACTAGCTCCCAAGTCGGCTAGTGCCCTATCAACAGTAAACCATCAATTGTGCAAGGAATAATAAAGCTTCCCGGATCATTAAATTTTGTGGTAGTTCATTGGAAGGACATTTATCATTCAATTGCACATTTGATAATTTGTTAAGCTTATTTTCACTAGGAATGATGTCATTAAGATCCCTAACATGCTTTGAAGGAGGGTCAACAAATGGAATATTAGTATGTAATTGCTTGAATGACTCAAGGTACTTACCAAATTTGTCCTCCTTTCTATCTTCTTCATTAAACTCCGGTAAGAGGATCTTGGGCTTGTATTCGACGACCACCTTTTTCATGGGATTTTCTTCGTATCGTCGTCCTCCACATATTTCTCGCATGGCGGCATTGACATAATCATGCTCATGTGGAAAACTCGATGGTGATTGCCTTTACGTGCTCCCTTGGGTTTGGCTCGGTATTACCCGCAAACTACCTTGTGGCCTTTCGGAAATCATCTTCGCAATCTGGCCTATTTGGTTTTCCAGATTATGGATAGATGCCTCTTGATTTCTCAAGGATGTTTCCACCGCCTGGAATCGAGTATCTGTTGATTGCACAAACTTTGTTATAAGATCTTCCAAGTTAGGCTTACTTTGATTTGGGTGAAACCGGGAGACGTGTGTAGATCGGGATTGGGATTAGGTCGTGGTTGGCCTTGATTTCCCAACCGAAATTAGGATGTTGTCGCCACCCAGGATTATATGTGTTCTTTGTAAGGATTACTTGGGTAATTTTCGCCTTGATTCCCAGCGTAATTAGCATGTTCGGCGTGAGGTATTGTGTGTGGGGCGTCTTGATGATTATGCAATCCGCCGCAAGTTTCACAAGATAAAACGTGCGGTGGTGGTGGTTTAGGAGCCGCTAGATAGATCGTCGATCTTTTGGGTCAAAGATTCGACCTGTGGCGGCTAGTGTAACCACCGTGATCGCATTATAAACACCAACCGACTGTTAGTTTTACCTCGTATGGATTGCCATTGGTAGCCATTCATGGCCATTCCCTCAATCAAATCCCGAGCGGCTTCCGGCGTTTTGTTATTAAGAGTTCCCCGGCCGCCGATCGATCATTTGTCTTGTTGCAGAAAGTAGCCCATTATAAAATGTTTGGACTTGCATCCAAATAGGTAGGCCATGGTGTGGGCATTTCCGCAACAATTCTTTGAATCTCTCCCAAGTGTCGTACAAGGTCTCGTCATCTTCTTGAGTGAATGAAGAGATTTCATTCCTCAATCGTGCGATTTTGGCGGTGGAAAATATTTCAAAATGAATTTTTCAGCCATGATGTTCCACGTTGTAATCGTTCCTTTGGCAAAGTATTTAGCCATTGTTTAGCCCGGCCCCGAAGAGTAAATGGGAATAGGCGTAAACGGATGGCATCATCGAGACCCCATTTATTTTGAATGTATCGCAAATTTCAAGGAAATTCGCGATATGATTATTTGGATCTTCGTCCAGGTAGGCCGTCGAATTGAACGAATTGTTGCACCATTTGAATGACATTCGGTTTGATTTCAAAATTATTGGCGGCAACAGCGGGCCTTACGATGCTAGATGACGTGCCGTCCATGGATGGTTTGGCATAGTCATACATAGTTCTTTGTTCATCCTCCATGACGAAATCTTTACTTTCGTTAGTATCCTCTTCGTGGTCTCGTGTTAGTACTTTCCTCTCGTGTTGCTACCGGCGGTGTTGCGCTTCCAAATTCGGCGATGAGTAGGCATACACTGCGGTAAACAAAGAGGATAAGTATAAACCAAGACTTACAAAGATAGATAAAAAGAAAGATAATGATAAAAAAAAAAAAAAAAATAAAAAAATGATTAAATTAACAAAAATAAAGCGTTCTTAATATTACAATCCCTAAAGAACGGCGCCAAAAACTTGATGGCTCAAAAGCTACCTTTAAAACCGTAGGCAAGTGCACCTATCGTTTTATAGTATAGATTATTGAGTACAGGAGTGTCATTCCCACGAGGATTATAAGTACTAATAATTACGTCGTTTTGTTATTTAATCTAACAATTTTGAGTTTTTGTTTGATAAAGAATCTAAATTATCGAAGTGTAAAAATGAAGTAAAATTTGTAGAATAAGAAATCAAGAGATAGAATTGTGTTTGAATGTAAATCCCTCTAGAATGTTTTTGTGATTTGTCAAGTTAAAAATACAATGTAAGCCCTTAAGCAAAAACCAACCTCTTTTAATAAAATCTCATGTCTTGTGGACCGTAGAAATTCCCAATTTAAGTTAAACCCTTTCTCAAGGCGAAAAAACTTCTAATCTCAAGTTGATTAATCAAATCTCTTTCTAGTTAAAACCCCAAGACAAAGATTATAATGATTTGTGAATTCCCATATTAGGTTTGACCCTAATCCGGAAGATTTATGTCGTCTATATCTAGGATTGCATGCAACTCTTTTCACTTATATAGGTTCTATTTCACCATGAATCTCTCGATTTCCCGGATGAAAAATAAACTTCAAATCAATATTGCGCATGTATCAATTCGAATGAACAAAGCATAATATAAGTGAATCACACAAAATATGAAGATTTTATTAAAAACATACACACCTTAATCACAAATCCATTCTAGAGTTCATTACATTCAAACACTAGGAGTTTAGCTACACATGATTTTGACCAAAGAATAAATTACACAAGAAGATTTAAGTATTGTAGACATGGTGTACTTATCTTTCTCAAAATCTCAATTGACTTCTTTCTTGATTGATGATGTTGCTCCAAGCCTTCTTCTCCAATATTGCCCCAAGCTTTCTCCTCCAAGACCCCTTGATCCCAATTCTACTTAATGAAATGAATACAATGAATATTTCTGAGTATCTAATGAATGCCTCTCCCAACTTCAACCTTGGCTTTTATAGGCAACCAATACATTGATAGTACTCTCTTTTGTTAAACAATTGCCTCCATTTTCCTTGTTGGTTGGTGAATTCTTGTATTCAAGTGATGAGGAGGGGACATGGAGACATGTTTCAAAGCAAAATAGGGTGTTAAAAGTGTACAAAAGTGGCCAAAATGGGTTGGTTGGTGAGTTTTCCCCAAATTCCGCAAAGAAAAGTTGCAAAAAGAGGTCCCGGACACGCCAGAAGCAAAGACGGCCGGCCGGGCGTCGCACAAAATTTTCTCAAGAAATGCGACATGGCCGTGTTGTGCGACACGGCCGTGTTGTTGTACGACACGGCCAGGCCGTGTTGGTTTGTTTTCAGTAAAATTTCGAGTTTTTAGCTCCCGTGAACACGGCCGTGTTGCCCGACACTCCCGCCCGTGTTGGACCAAAAAGGCCCCGAAATGACGCGTTTGGCTTGGAATTTCGAGCGTTTTTGCATCCTTAAACTCCCGGTATGTTTTGACATGAATCTATGGTCCGAAATTCACCAAAATTAGCCCCAAATGGTCAATCTACATCAATAAAAGCACCTCGGAGTAATATGAACTATGTACAATCAAAAATTTATAAAACTAACAATAAAATAACTCGAATACTACTCAAATATACACATAAAACATGCATAAAAAGACCCTTATCAACCGGATTATGGAAAAGCTCACGAGAAGGGCAGTTAGGGATTACTTCCAGCCGGAAGTTATAGTCAGACTCATGGGAGTGTAGCCCGTCTGCTGACCAATACAAACAACTTTGAACTAAAACCTGCATTGATCCAGATGGTCTCACATAATCAGTTTGGGGGAAGAGTCGTTGAGGATCCAAACGCGCATCTGGCGCAATTCTTAGAGATCTGTGATATTATTAAAATGAATGGTGTTTCTGAGGATACCATTCGATGTCGCCTTTCGCATTCTATCTGCGCGATAATGCTAAAGGATAGTTATGCTTTCTAACACCACCAACAGCAGATTGGGCTGAACTAAGTCAGTGGTTTTTAGCCAAATATTTTCCCCCTAGCCAAAAAAATATTAAAACCCCTATAATATGGAGGGTATATTATTGTTTTCCCTATTCGTTAAGACCTTGAATGTTGTCTTCGAAAAGTAATGTTTTTTATAGTTTATAAAATATTGGATTTTATGAGAAATTAACTTTTTCATAATTTCATTTTTTTCTTACAAACATATATATTTAATAGGAATAATTACAAAAATACCCCTGAGATTTGGGCTAATTACAAAAAACCTCAGAGATGTTTCAAAATTACAAAAAAGTTCCCCAGGGTTTGTTTTTGTTATAAATTTAAGGGGGTAACTCTGTATTTTTATAAATGTCTAGGGGTTTTTTGAAATATTTTTTTGTTATGAAAGAGAAAATGTATCATAGAATTAAACTTCAATGGCATTTTGGTAATTTTCAAAAACTTATTGATTTATTTGTAATTAGCCCGAAAATATTATCATTGTTCACCTTATTTATTAAGTTTGTTAACCGTTTTTTTCAACTTTTTTTTTCTTTTCAATAACTTCCATTTAAATGCTCTATGAAACTTTTTTTGAGAAATGCTCTGTGAAACTGTTTTTTCTTTTCTTAAAGGGCGGAAATACACTCACTCATACGAGATCGAGTTCGAGCCAAATGTTTTGATTTCTAAACTTTTGCAACTTGAAATAAGATTTAGCTAAAACACCATAATCGCATACTGATGCAAAGACCATCAAAACAAAGATGCGCATTTTAAAGATCTATATCCCCTCCAAAACAGTCTGAAATTAAAATTAACTAAATAAAATTATGATCGGTTGTCATTGAAACAATTAATTTTCTCATTAGGTGAAGATTGCATAATGGGTGATGTTAATCTCATCCTCGGGATTGGAAGGTGGATGAGTCTTGTTTTATTATCCTCAAGGCTAAATAATCCTTGTATAGGAATCCTCTGTACTTTGGTGTTTCACCAATCTGTGTAGTAAAATGGGGTAAAGGTTCAACCCACTTGTCTGCTTGCAAGTTATAGAAAAAGGACAACGAGTAACGGCTTTTTCCTTGGGGTCTTGTAACCCTGTGAGTTGCACTCTTGAACTTCTTGTTAGTAAGCACCTGAAAAAAAATGTCCAAAAATTGGCATAAGATTTTATCACTCGTATGGCCAAATTGTTATCAGGTTGGATCGTGTTTTGAATGGTGTTTCATCTTCTTTTCATTTATCACTAATGCACGCCTAGTATATGTTAAAAATGTCATTTTATTCGGGGGAAAATAGTTTTTTCGGTACTGTAACTTAGACTACTTAGAGATCTAAGTAGTAAGTTTTAAATTTATGTTCATTCAATATCTTTCAAAATTTTGGACATTTAGTCTGATTTTAACAGGAACTGTGTGCTAATCGGTGCTAATGTGTCTAAGAAATGTAGGGATTTTGGTGATTTGGAGCAAAAATTGACCCATCAAATCTTTTTGACACATAATTTGGAGATTTTAACATTTCGGTGGTAATATATATTTGCGCAAAATCACCAAAATTCCCAATATTTTAACATGTTTGCAATTAATCGGTCATAGTCAGCAATTTTTACTAAAATCACACAATTTTGGTCAAAATATGACTAAATGTCAATTCCTTTTAAAAACTGTTGTATGAAATTTAAAGGTAACTAATTAGAGTTCTAAATCTCAAAATAGTCCAAATTACAAAACCAAAGATTATTTTCCCTTTTACCACTATATATATTCAGGATATTGGAATTACAAATAAATTACCAGGACCCCTTCTTGTAGATAGATACTTACATTTGTCGACGAAATTTTGAAAAAAATTGAAATCATCCATCACGTGTTGCGCACATGACATTTCGAGCCAATTTTTTAAAATTCCGGCGAAAATAATAAACAAATTGAGCAATTTTATTATTTACCTGCCTAATTTTCCCATCTTGCACGACTAATTTTGCAATTTTGCCAACTAGAAATGTAACGAAAGTCGAAACTTGCCTGAATAACATCGCCAACGTTGACAACTAACGTGCCTTGAGCTTGAGAAGGAACAACAGGAATCCATTGTCCATCCCTGAGAACCTCCAGACCTCCAACATCATCCTGGAAAATGAAGGTAATGACATTCCCATCTTCGTGTCTTGATATTCCGATATTCTCTGTTTCTGTTGCCGTAAAGTAGCGTTTGGCGCTCATTAAATCCCAGCTCCTGTCTTGATTGTATTCCTTGAGGAAATTTGTAGGGAGACCCAAACAATCATTTAAAATGGTCTCTATTAGTTCACCCGTCAGTCTAAAATACGTGAACATTCCTTCCATCGCTGCCCTGGAAAACACCAAACAGTGGGGGTGCTATGTAGCATGGTTACATCAAGGTCACTTTTTTTTGGGATAATTACAAAAATCGCCCAGAAGTTTGGGCTAATTACAAAAGATCCCAGAAATTTTCGGAAACTATAAAAAGAAAAACCATTTAGGTTTGATCCGTCTTACATTTCCTTATTTCATATGCAAAAAAACATTTCAAAAGCTCCCTTGAATTATATTAAAATATTACAATTACCCCATTAACTTTAAGACACAATCAAACTTTAAAGTTCTAATTTTTTGAAGCCACTTGAGTTTTTTTTTTTTTTTTTTCTAATTAGTCCAAATCTTATAATTATGCTTTTTAAAATATATTCCATGAATAAAACTTGCTTTAATCTTTTTAAATCTAGTTCCAACGTCTAGGCTAGATGTTCCTAGCTAGTCCGATTGGCCAAATTGCCAAATCAGCATTTTCGGACAAAATTGGTTATTTATGGCAAAAATCGGACGAAATGTTTGAGTTTTTGGAATATGTTGGACCAAAATACTAATGTGGACCACTGGAATTAGCCTAGTGACCAAAGACCTACCCACATTCCCACCTATGGGGCACGTGCCCCCATAGGTTTTATTATTTTTTTTTAATTTTTCTTTTAGGTTTTTTCTATTTTTTAATAGATTTTTCCATTTTTTTACTATTTTATATTTATTTTCAAAAAGTATATATTAATTAGGTTAAAAGAAAGAAAAATGTGCTCCCATTAATTATTTCTGATGTAGTTTATTATCGTATTTATTTTGTGCCCCCGTCATAGAAAATTTCTGGATCCGTCCCTGCTAGTGACCACGAGTTTTATTCTTCAGTAAAGAGATTCGGGTTCGACTCTATAATAACCGATCCGAATTTATAAAAAATAATTAATGTGGCTATTTAGAGTACTAAAATTTCCATGTAGTTCAGGTTACACAACAACAACAAAAAAAAAAAAAAAAAAAAAAACCATTTCCCCTATTTTTAATATTATTTAACCTAATCATTCATCCAAATATATTATCAATTTTTACACAAAACCCAATATAGATCTCATTGATAATACTAAAAAATGGAAATTCATCCACACACAAAATCATCCAAATATATTATCACTTTTCACACAAAACCCAATACAGATCTAATTGAAAATACTAAAAAATGAAAATTCATCCATACACAAAATCAAATGATCTTACGTCTTCTCAAAATGTAAATTAATAATCATAATATTGATGAAGAAACAAATAGATAAAACTACCTGAATCCAGGAGGATTGTTTGGCGAAACATTATTGCAGTTATTAGGTGGAAGCATCAATAAATACTCATTTTTGTCAGCCGACTGGTCCGGCTGCTTCCCATAGCCAGCCGGTACAGGGGAGCCGGCTCGAGGTATGCTTTTCAGCTTCTCCTCGTCTGGCAAGCCGAAGAATGTCTTGCAAAGATCCATGGCTCGGCTCATCAGCTCAAGAGGTATCCCATGGCTCACCACTTGCAAGAAGCCGTACTCAGCACAGGCTCGGCTTATTATTTCTTTAGCCGCTTTCTTGGCGGCTTCATCGCCATCTGATCTTAAGAAAACTGAAAGATCAACTGTGGGAATGGTGTTGGCTAGATTTCCCATTTCTCTACCTAAAATTTTCTTATGTTGCATAGACGAGTAGACGACAGACTTAATTTGTTGACACGTTTGGATAATTTTATGGGATAATTATGACCCCAGGTTCGGGCTACTTACAGAAAAATCCAATTTTTTTGGAAAATTATAGAAAAAATTTTTGAGGTTTGATTCCGTTTTATATTTTTCCTTTCATACGTGAAAAATATTTCAAAAAACCCTCTAACATTTATAAAAATATTACAGTTGTCTTTTTAAATTTAAAACAAAATTAAACATGATTTTCTTTTTGTAATTTTGAAATATCGTTGGGTTTTTTTGTAATTAGTCCAAATCTCGGGGATAGTTTTGTAGTTATCCTTAAGTTTTACAATGTTGTCGTTTAATTATTATTTTTTAGCAAATTTATAAAATCGTGCATATTATTTTGTTTGGAAAAAATAATATTCGAAATAGAGATTGAATTGATGGTGCCAGCATATATATACTGACAAATGAAATACCAAATCGGCAAATGCTCTCTCTATTGTGGTCATTTTCACTGCGTCTGTCACGCCCCAAAAGTGGAGTCGCGACACAATGGTTGACTTACGTTAATTCTCCATTCTAATAATATCCTACTTGGTCAAGTCTACAAAGTAGGATATTAATACAAGTGGACAATTAATAATATAGTTCATCCATTCCTACGTTTTCCAATTTTCCAAATACGACTAGTCCTCTCCGACTGTGAGTTCGACGAATCAAGTTGACTCAAGCGCAATTAGATTGACGAAGTTCATATCATGTCAACAAGGCAGTTGAATAAAGATATGGCGGTACATATAAAGTAGTATAAAATATCAACAAGTTAAGTTTAAATTTATCATAAGGCGAGGAAGTCGCCACGCATAGTGCGTAAGGGCCAGAGATTTTCGAGAAAATTATTGATGTATAATTAAAACATGATTACATCAGTTTTAGGACTGCAGAGAAGAAAATAATTTATTTTGGGGTCCTTGATAATAGGAAAATTTTATAAATAGTCTCGTTTTTTTTTTGAAAAAAGTACTTATCGAGTCAGAAATTAAATAAGTCCAAGTGTCGACCTCGGAAAAATGTAAGGTCAGTTTCTAAATTCTCCAAATTATTCAAAGATTCCATTTTTCAAAGGGTGTAGGTCTAGTTTTAAGAAAATTTCAGTTTGGTCCCTTCTTTTGTCAAAATTGTTATTTTCAGACCCGAACTTAATAATTTTGGATCTCACAAATCGGGAGGGCTTTTGATGTGATTTAAATTTTAAAATATCATGTGTAACAGTAGAATATTGGGACAAAAGCACTTTTGAAATATGGTCGGTTTAAGTCCCTTAATTTTTACAAATTCTATTTCTAGTCCAAAATTCAGTTTTTGCCCTTGAGGGTTTATTTGGTGTTCGTTTGTTATGAAACTTGAACCATGAGTTCAAAATGTTATAAAATTAGGGTTATGAAATTTTCAGGTGTCTGGAATGTTTCTTTTCTGGAAATTTCATTTTGGTCCTTAGAGATTGAAATTTCTACTCTTTAGTACTTAAAGTTTCAAAAGTCGATTTTCTCAACTCAAACCACTTTAACCTTTTAAAATTTCTCAAAATATAAGTTTTTCAGTTTGCAGAATTCAAAATTTCGAATTATTCAGAGGGGTCCCTGACCAAGTTTTTAACAATTTAATTTTTGGCCCTTAAACTTTCAACTTTCCACATTTGAGTCCCTAAAATTCCAAGGATGGGTTTTCTTATCTCAAAACCTTTAAACTTTTATTATTAACTTAAAATATTAAATATTACAATTGATACAGTCCAAAATTTTGAAATTTACAGATTGGTCCTTGGACAGTTTTTCAAAATTACGGGTTAGTCCTTAACTTAGCAAAAATTGCATAAATGACATATTTGTTCAAACTCAAGCACCAGGTCATATTTTTCAGAATATATATCAAGTATAGAACATGATTTTGAGCATATAACACATAAATCAAGAGATGAGCAAGAAATTAAAATATATATGCATGTGAGTCCCTATTGTGCAAGATATGAAAATCATGCTCATTTTTTGAAACTTCTTGAACTTGATACATATCAAAATTATGCATGTAATATAAATATAGTAAATAAAATATTTCCATGTACTACATGCATTTTATCAAAATCATTTGCCAATTTTCGAAAAAAAATCACCCACGTTGTAGTAGCTTTTCGGGTTGTGATCTAAAATGGAGTCTTCTTCTTGGTATAAATTTCTTGACTCAAATTCTTGAAGGTCAGTCCTTATATGGCATCCAAACCATATTTTGGTATTAAAATTAAAGTCTCAAATTTAAAGGAATTTAATATCAAATGGCTACTACTTACCTTAATGTCTTCAAGTAGTTTTTAAAAATGATTTTTTTTTCTTCAAGCTTCTAACTTCAACTTGAGATGGTGTAGGTCAGCCCCTATTCTCCAAAAATTTATATCCTTCCGTCAAAATTAATTCTTCATGTTGTCAAGGATAAAGTATTCAAACCACAATTTCTTACCTTAAAGTGTGTAGTCTTGAATTTCTTCTACAAGCTTGTAGTCAAGTCTAGGTATCTTAATTCTTCAAGAAAATTCCTCTAGGAGTACTTTGATAAGAAGGATTCATCAAGTTAAAAATTGGAGGTATAGATTTGAAGTTTCAAGGAGATAAAATCAGGATGAAAGAAAAAAAATTTCTTACCTTAATTGATGTTATTTCCGGTCATATGGAAGCAAGATGAAGAGAAAATTTTGTGTTTTTGTGTTTAAGTGTTGAATGAGAGTGTATTGGGAGAGTTTGTGAGTTGTAGGAGGATGAGATGAATTTTTCTGTTTTACTTCTAGTAGGGGCCGAAAACTTGGGTGTATTTGGATGAGGATTTTTTTTTGTTTTGAGTTAAAGGATAAGTTAGTGGAGAATAATTGGGGAATTAGGACATAAAAAATGAACTAGACTCATTTCCTAAGGACATATGGCCGAAATGCTATGTTTAGGGGGGAGATTATTTTTTTGTTTTGTTTGGTAATTATTAGGGTGGGGATTTAGTAGGTTAATTTTTTATGTTAAAAATGTTGTAGGCTTTGGGAAAGCAAATAGTGAAACAAGCTCCCCAGTTTCACTCTTGGCCGATTTTTAAGGGAAGAATTCGTCAAAATTTTATTTTATTTTGTGTCATAATAATCTAGTTGAGAGATACAAAATAGTAAAAATAGTAATAGACAAAAAATGAGTTATTTTCCCCATTTTAAGTGATAAAGTCGAAATTAGAAAAAGAGAAAAAAAATTATTTTCTTTTCTTTTATAAAATTGAGGGAAAATAAAATGTATAAGTATCCATAATTAAATATTTAGAAGTTTAATATAAAGGATGTGAAATAACAAATGTGTATTTTCTCAAATAAATTGGAAGTTGGTTGAGAGTGTATTATAGAATAAGGTGAAATATTTGGATATCCTAAATTATCGAGGGTCTAATATTCTAAGGTCGTAGTCAATCAACCAAGTATTCTAAGGTCGTAGTCAATCTAAGTTTGTGACACTAAGTCAATTAATACATCACTATATATACAACAACGTATCTTATGTTGGAAAAAGTCGGGGCCTCACATTCTCCCCTCCTTAAAAGAATTTGATCCCCAAATTCCTCTTAAAATTATTCTGGGTATTGTCTTCACACACCGTCCCCAAACTTTTCTATTTTAATTCTAGTAGGACTCGAAAACTTTGGTGTATTTGGAGGAGAATTTTTTTGTTTTGAGTTAAAGGATAAGTTAGTGGAAAATAACTGGGAATTAGGACATAAAAAAATGAACTAGACTCATTTCCTAGGGACATATGACCGAAATATATGTTTAGGGGAGAGATTATTTTTTTGTTTTTGTTTGGTAATTATTGGGGTGGGGAATTAGTAAGTTAATATTTTATGTTTAAAATGTTGTAGGCTTTGGGAGGAAAAAAATGAAACAAGCTCCCCAATTTCTCTCTTGGTCGATTTTTAAGGGAGGAATTTGTCAAAACAAAATTTGTTTCATAATAATCTAGTTGGGAGATACAAAACAATAAAAATAGTAATAGAAGAAAAATGAGTTATTTTCCCCATTTTAAGTGATTAAGTCGAAATTTAGGAAAAGAGAAAAACAAATATTTGCTTTCTTTTCTTTTATAAAATTGAGGGAAAATAAAATGTATAAGTATCCATAATTAAATATTTAGAAGTTTAAAATTAAGGATGTGAAATAACAAATGTGTATTTTCTCAAATAAATTGGAAGTTGGTTGGGAGTGTATTACAGAATAAGGTGAAATATTTGAATAAGGGTTGGAATGTACTCCTAAATTATCGAGGGTCTAATATTCTAAGGTCGTAGTCAATCAACCAAGTATTAATACTATAGAAGGAATTAAAGTTGGTACGCTCGAAAATAAAGAAAACGAAATTGACGTTAGAACGAATAATAAAAGTAGTGTCACGGTTCATAAATTGTGACACTAAGTCAATTAATACATCACTATACAACATTGTATCTTATGTTGGAAAAAATCGGGGCCTCACAGTGTCAAGTTAAGGATTAAATTATAGGGAAGACGTGACTTTCATGTGAAAAAATACTAAACCCCCAAACTATGCGATTTTTGCTTTTTGCCATATAAACTAATTTTTTGTTATATTTTATCATACAAACTATACAATTTTTGCACTTTGCCCCATAGCGGCCATCGCCGGTGGAATATTCTCTAAATATTCCGGCATGTGTCCTCCATGTGAAGGCAAAACCGTCTAAAATTCAAACAGAAGTAGTTACACTTTACCATCTAAACTTTGTTAAGAATTTCACTTTGCCATATGAACTTTACGCAATTTTCACTTTGTCATGTCTATTTAAGAAAAATTTTAAAAAACATTATGTGTATATACATTTATTTATCTTATTTAATACATAAAAATCACAAAAATAAGTTTAAACCATATAGTGAGCGAATCGAAGTAGACATACCAAATTTATTTTTATATTATATATATATATATATATATTCTCGTATAAATTTACTTTTTTTTAGTATAATGTATTTTTTTTAAAAAAATTGATTTTTACCAAAACACCGACCGAAATACAGAAAAAAAAAAGTACGATGAAAGTTTGAGCCGAACTGATTATTTTGGTACAATATTCAGCACACCGATGCGTACCGAATTTTCTGTTCAATTATGGATTTTGATTCTTCAACAAATACCTATTAAGTTTAACCTCTACTTGTAAGAGAACGAGAGCAATATAGTGTGGTAATTGACCAAAGTTGTCTGACAAGAAAAATTTAGTCAAGCATATAATTATTTGAATTTATTAAAAACAGAAATAACTCCTTAACACTATAATCAAGTTTTGAATATGCAATTAAGAATTGAACTAAGAATTAAAAGTGCATATCTAAAGCAACATCACATTAGAAATTGGGATGAAATCAAATATCTAAACCTTAGAATAATTCAAAGATGTCTAAGCCGCCAAAAACAAATCGATATCAATGATATTTGTACCCACCTAAATCATAAATCTAAACCCTAAAATAATATCATTGATAGTATATTTTACTAAGATAGATATTAATTAAATTTATTCTTTTACAAATAAAAATTTGAAAAAAAAAAAAAGAAAAGATAAAAACATGTATATACACATAATTATTTATAATTTTTCTTAAATTGATATGGCAAAGTGAAATTGTGTAAAGTTCGTATGACAAATTGAAATTCTTAACAAAGTTTATATGTTAAAGTGTAACAACTTCTAATTGAATTTTTAGCAAAGACAATTTTGCCCTCATGTGAAAAAGGTTTGTGCCGTAATATTCTAAGCGAAAGCATTGTGTATGGAAAAGTACGAACTTGGTAGTATGCATGGTAAAGTGTAAAAAAGTTAGTTCATATCATAAAGTGCAAAAACCACAAAGTTTGTGGGTTTTGGTGTTTTTTCCTCTTCTTTTTTGAATGAGCGCCTATGTTTTTTAACACTTCCCATGATGTCAAAATATTTTTTAACCTTTTTTAAAACACATGTTTTTTAGCCATTTGACTACGTAAAAAACCCCAATTTGCCCTTGAGCCAATTTAATTATGCCAAGACACTATAGCTCAGTGACTTGACACTATAGCTCAGAACTTGACATCCGTCAGAAGCTCGTAACTCGATATCGAATTACATGTAACTCGATGATGAGTAACGAGCTTCTATGTCTAGTCTTCTGTATTTTTTGTTCTTTTTTCATCATAAAATTGGACAGAGAAGTTTAATACCTATACCAATTTCTGTCTAATAAACGAAATAATGAAAGAGCTTAATGCTATTTTCGAGATACCCGTAAATGGACTGCCGTCAATATTTGTTGGAAGATTCTTAAAAAATTTGAAAGAGAGTAAGAGGATATAGAGAGAGAAATAAGTGAAAGAGAAAGAGAAATAGACCAAACATCAAACAAGCATGCTATAAGGGTATGAATATCTTTTGTTCTACCAAACTGGATAAAAAATATTTATTTTCAAAAGATGGCTAGTTTTCGTGGTTTCGTTATAAAAGATGGCCACTTTTATAATCCACATTGTGGATTTTTATTCTGATATCTAGGGATGTCAACGGGAGGGGGGATCGGAACCTATGCCCATCTCCGTAAACGCCCCCTTCCTCGCTTTCACCACATAATGATAACAGGAAACATTCCAAGCGGGAATTAGAGTTCTATAGTTATACAACTCGGGGAATCGGGCGTGCAAGAGTGTATTGCGAACTATGACCCATCTAGTGCTCCCGAACCATTTTGATTGCTCGTTCGAGAACTACGATCTTTAGCTCGGAACTTCCCCATCCCGCCCCCACCCCTCATTTTGATTTTTTTTTGCAAAACTAATATTTTATTAAAAAAACTAATAAAACACTCATTATACAAAATAAATAAAATAAATTAAAGAATTTTTATTTATTATATTTAATGTGTATATATTTATTATATAGTTAAAATATTACATTGCATATTTAATATTCGGTTCCATGGGAACAAGGCAGAAATAGATCCCCTCCCCACCAACGGGGGAGAAAAATCCTCGTCCCCCGTCCCTATGAGAGAAATTTTCGGGAATTCCCATTCCGTTCGGGCAGATCCCCTGGGAATGGGGATTCCCGCATCTCTACCGATCTCCCAACCGACCATCTATCTTTCTTCTTTTAAACTTTTATATTCAACATCTTTTTCACCCCAAATCCCTAAATTAAATCACATGAAAAATCTAGACGTCGTTTTTTTTCTCTTTATCTTCTTCCGTCCTCTTTCCACCATTAGAGTAAGGGAGAAGTAATATTGTTTTTCTTGTTTTATATTTATTTGGTTGTGTCTCTCTTTTTACAATAGTTATCGAGTCTCCCTTGCGGGAGTTCATATTCCTAAATAAGTGCTTTTTTCCCACATGATGATATTTCTTTTGAGAGACTTGCGGAGAATATTCAGATGATCCATTAAAGAAAGATTAGTGAGAGATGTGGGTTCGTGATTTGTCCAGCCTTTTGATATTTTACAGACTAGATCAATTGGATTTTTATAGATTTAAATTTTATATTTTAATTTATATCAATTGTATGATTTTTTTTTAAATTGATTATTGATTCTCCTTTCAAAAAACGAAATTGATTGATTATGAGAAATATATATTTGCTTGTTACAATTTATTGAAAAGTAAACACATGTACACGCACTTCGTTTGTTTATTTACAATAAAATATAATTAAATATTGTATTATTTTTCTAATTTCCTAGAGCAGTAATGTAGTTTTCCATAGTCTGGATAATTAAAAAAAATTGATAACATGAGATTGTAGGGTCAAATCACAGTCATCCAATAATTTTAAATATAATAGATGCGAATTCGAAGCATGTATTGTGATATATATGTCCTTCTAAGTGTGCATCAATGGACCTCCAAATGTGCAACAACGAACTTTTAAATGCCTAGTAAAATTGTTGGAGATTGTTTGATTAAAGAAGACAAATTTATTATTATTGATGGAGGAACAAAACATATAATATAATATTATTGTTCTTGTAAGTGTACATCAAGAAATTTTAAATGTGCATTAAGTTTTTGATTCGTGAATTTGGTTTTCGAAACAACTTTAATTGGAATGCTTAAATGCGCAATTTTGTAGGGCAAAATGGTATGAGTTTTGTTCTCTAAGTTGCAAGGAATAATATGGTGCCATTTATTTTGGGAAAGCTGTGTGTTTTTGAAAAAATAGATAAATTTTGATTTTTAATCGAGGAGAGAGAAATAGATAAATGAGAGAATTTATATTTATATAACAATATTAATGCTCATTTAAAATAAGTTTAATGCATTTTTATATTTTTTTTCTTCAACAATGTTTTCAGCTCTCTAAAGGGTATCTGGCTTTTTCATAAGAGCACCCATAGTAGGGGATATTTGGAGGGGCATTTTTCCAATTATCCTCATGAAATACTCAACCACCATTGCGGGGAGAGTATTTTGTTGAGTTGAAAAACGTCCGGAGCAAAAAGTATGCTTCGACATTTATCTATCAAATAAACAAAATCACCCACCACGCGTGAGAATCAAGACTGAATAAGTGGAGCTAGGGGTGGACGGTTTAGAGATTTAGAAATCTCTAAAATCGTCCCGAAGTTCAGAGACTCTAAAAGTAAATCTTCAGAACTGAACCATAGAAAAAAATCTCCATCATGAACCGTACCGAGCGTTTGGGACGATTTTGGATGGAGATTCTATTCTAATGGGAGAGTACGGTACAGTTCAGTTTGAGATGGAGAGTCGGAGATTAGTCATAAATAAAACATACAAATTTGAGAAGAAAAAAACAATCAATATAAAGATCACAAAACGATATACTTTCAGTTTTTGTTTATTGTAGACTCAAAATAAATATTAAAGCCATAATAGATAACACAATCCTAAGTTCTAAACTTAATAACCTCTATAATACAATAATATTCTATTATCTTGGGCAATTGTTCTTCTATTGACTTAGAACAAATACTAGTAATCCGCCTCATGTGTTGCACGCATATTTCTATTTTAATATTTTTTATAATAAAAATATGTTAATGAGTATTGATTACTTTATTTATATTGTAATATTCATATAAGGTAAATAAAACAAAAATTTATCTATCAAATATTCAAAGTTATATTTTCAATTATAAACATAAATGTCAAATCCATCTCGTTTATATTTATCTCTATATTATATTACTATTCTATCTCACTATCCCCCCTCCCCTCATGCATTCTACCTCTCTATATACAATTTTCTATATATATACATGTATATATTTGTAAAACATGTATTTTTATAAGAACTTGTATTGTTGAAAAAAACAATACTTCACATTGTTAATCAAATTTTTTCTTAACAGAATATGATATAAATTTATCATGTTTTCATAAAAAAGTTAGGGATAAAACACTTAACTTGCCGAACTATACCCAATTTTACAATTTGCTTACTAAACTATTTTTCGTTACACTTTGCCTCCTGTACTAAGCAAATTTTACACTGTACCATATATGGACATTTTTGCACCTATAGTTTTATCAATTTATTTTAATAGTTCTAGAATCCATCTAAGCTCTAAATTATTGCATCTGACCCCAAAAATTTATAAAATTATCACATAATTTGATAAATATTAATTTAACTCCAAAGCAGTTTGTTCCTGAATTTATCAGGAAATTGGAACCAAACTAGCTTTTTAGATTTAAAATTGGATATAGTCCATTACGATCATATCAGACCTAACATGCTTCCGTAAAATTAAAATATCCCCTAAAATTCATACATTTCTTTGACCAAAATAGCACGGGGTGAGATGGTTCGCAGCACCACCAGTTGAAAATTACTGCCCCCATATCGTTTGATAGATGATCACAATCATCTAACTTCAACTAATCAGTGAAGATGATCTGCAAGTTATCCAACTCCTTCAGCAACTACTCAACATATCCTTGGTTCATTTCCTACTCCAAGCGTATAAGATAATGCTTCAAAAGGATAAATTAATAGAACATTATGAACACATGTTGAAACAAATAGCCTCCTTTTATTAAGAACTTGAAGAAATATTTATTACATTAGTAATCTCTTTTTGGGAGGAAAATACTTGTTTAGCCTCCCATTAATGAGGCGTGCACTCAAAAATACATAAGACTTAGAAAACTAAAACACTCATATATTACGAATTTTTCACTCAAATTTTTATTCTTAAGAAAACTAAGGAAAATGTTCGATGTCCTCAGCTTCCTTCAACTCTCGTTATTTATAGGCTTGAATCCGGAATTGAAATGCGGATTCCAAAGCTTATTGAAATATTAGACGTCACTGTTTACATCTTCATCCTGAATTATTGCCTCACCAGCTGTCTTCTTTTTTTTTCCGCGTGACTCAGCCTATGTGATGGTTGTCGGGGAATCTTTTAAAAATTTGGTTTGCGTGGTCCCCGAGGATAACGCGTCTTATGAGCCAGCCCCTTGTCTTTTCCAGTTGTATGGTATTGTCGATCGAGTTTGGGTCGAAATTCTTTCCCAAACTCGGGTTCTTTTTGTTCGGGGCGACAGATCCGATTGATCCAACAACCTACATACGCCATTTTACAGAACGTCCGGTAAGTTTCTTTGCGAATCGGAATCTTGTTCTCCCAGAAAATTCTTCTATTTGTCTCGACGAGTTCCTATGCAAATCTTGCTGTTGATCCTGTCATTGAATTTAGAAGGAAATATCCATTTGTTGAATCCTGAAAGAACTTGAATGGATACTTGACTTTGTCCATTTTTGTTAGACAAACCCAAAGTCCCCATGCTCGTCGTATAGAAGCTTCGTCTTTTGAGATTGCTCCTACCAGTAATGGTACTTCTTCCGGTGAAGCTACCTTTATGTATTTCAAATCATTTCCATTCGGTCTTCTAAGCTTGATGAAATGAAAAGCTTCATTAACGTCTTTATTTGATGGTTCTGGTGCTGCACTGATGAAATACAGTTCCAAAATATCTCCTCTGGCCAAATGTGTATTATTAGCCCAAGTCTCGTAAACAGCTTCCCTAATCCATTTAGGTAACTTTGAAATTTCTGGGAATCCTGGTGACATAGTATATATTGAAGCTAAAGCTCCAAAAGTATACCATTCTTGTACTTCATTTAGATGACTTCCTGGTTTCATCCAGACTCTTGGGTATTTGCCAGAGATATCAACCATTATTTTTCTGGGTTAATACCTTTTCTTGTAACCAATTTCTCCCATTGTCGTTGATAAACCTGCATTGTAGAAATCTTAATCTCATCAGTTTGAATCTTTAATTTGTCTATCTGTGGCCTAAAATTCAACTCTCCTTCTTTAACCCCAGAGGCTGGGTTGACTTGAAGACTCGGATTGTGACACCGGAGCTTCAACATTCGTTACAGTTTATACACCCTCAGGGGATGCATCACATGCAACACTTGTGATTATGGTATTTGAATCTATAACCTCCGGGTTAGAGCCACGTCTTCTAATCTCCCCTTTCTGCATCGTTGGAGATGTGGCCTGGAGGGGAGGCCTTTGCAGTGCTAAAAAAAATTATCCTTGAGCGAAATGGCATGCTCGTATTTGACTAGAAATAGATTTCTGGTCAGCCTATTGAAGTCGTCAGCAACTTCTTCATTAAGACATAACGTCCCAAAATCTCGCTCTAGACTCTCTGGGTTTTCCCTGAGATATCTTACTCGTTTAAGAATCTCGTCAACAGTGCGTCCCTACATCTCGTGTCAAGAAATCTGCAAGAACATTTTCATGAGATTTTATAATGACAATATCATAATTATAATATTGACATTCAGCTTGCCATCTAAGTAATTAGCCTTTTCTGGTTTTGAATCAATTTTATTTTTTAGAAAAGCTTTGACACTTGAATTATCACCATTTTCTACATCTGGTTTTGGATCTGATGCACATGTTTTGGTAGATGATTATGGAGGTTGTCATAACTCGCACTTCTCTTCTTGAACTTCTCTAAGATATTTTGAGAACTTAGATGTGTCTGGAAGTATCTCGTTCCATTTTGGAATTCCATCAGGACTCATAATTTTGATGGGTTGTTTCTTGACGATTCATCAGATTGACATGTAATATCTGATTTACCGTAAGAAAACTCGAGATAATATGCTGCTTGTTTACCGCATTGTCTCAAAGTTTCCCTATCGGCTCCTACTAGTTCTTTTTCAGCATATTGATTGTTCTAATATGTTATCTTGTCCTGGTGTTCTTGTGCAAACATCGTCAAAATTTGACGATATCCTGTAAGGTGTACATCTTGGACATTCGTCCAGATCCATTTTCTTAGAAAACATTCTCCTCACCAATTGTTAATGACATAAATGTAATAAATATAACTTAAAGTTCTTAATAAACGTAGGCTTTGATATCAATTTTAAGGATCGCCAAAACCCAGTAGGAGTAAATATAAAAGATATAATGATTTTGATAAATAAGAGGTAAAGTGCAACAACTTTAAAGTTCAGAGGGAAAACTGCAAAACAAATTATGGTATTATTGGGGTGAATCTGGAATTTTTGAGCCATTTTTCGGACCTTTTGGCAAAGTGCAATTTTTTTTCAAAGTTCAAGGGGTAAAGTGTCAGTTTTAAAGTTCATAGGGCAAAGTGTAAAAAATAGTATAGTTTAGGGGGCAAACTGTTTTTATCCCAAAAAGTTTTTTTTATGAAGGAGTGTAATTTACAAATTATCAAATGAAGTAAGTGCCAAAAGTATTTTCGTTGGATTAATCTCATTGACCATACTGAATATCGATGTCATTCATGGACATGAAAAATGCAATCAAAAAGTATAAAGATAGTTTTCTTAATATAATATAATAAAAAAATAATAACTTAAATTTTTCTCGTATCCAATCTTTCTTGAATGAAGCTTCGCTCGCTAGTCGGTAAAATGAAAGAAAACCTATTGATTTGTGATTAGCAGTTAAAAGTATCAAATGCTAAGAAAACATCTAACATTTATAAACATCAAATATTTAAAAATTTAATATTACTATTGTATCAAATCATAATCTATATTAATTTTAATTTTTATTTAGAAAATTTATTTGTTAGATTTTGATGATACCATGTACAACTTAGACTAGGAAGTTGGCATCCTATTTTCCTTGTAATTATGTATTGTAATAGATAGGACTGAAAGAGCTGAGTGAAGTCAGCTAAGCCGAGAATGCAAGAAATCAACTGCAGACTAGAGTGAAGACTATGATGTGTGTCAGCTGAGTATGGCCAAGAAGGAAGACAAGGACTCGACTAAAGGAGAGCCAGCTGAGGAACATCTGTGTGAAGTTTGAGGAAGTGTCAGTCAAGTCGATGAAAGGAGCCAAGTCTATCAGTTGAAGTGATAGTTGAGTCAATCTTATGATTGGAGCTGACTCAAGTCACAAGGGGTAAAGGCAGCAGTCAAGACAACTGACATTGATCCGCTGGAATGAAGTCAAGAATGTTAATCAATATAGTAGTACGTCCAAGCTACCAGGTCTTAAAGTGTTTGGCCCAGAAACATACAAAAGGAATAAGCCAATGGGAAACACTGAAACTTGTGTCAGGCCCTGTAAAGCTGCAGAACCATTTAATACGATGAAGGGTCAACATCAGAAGTGCTGCAGACAAAGAAAAGATAAGCCAACGAACAAGAAGTGTCATTTGAAAATAGCCTATCTTTTCAATGGGCAAATTTTCAAATGAGCACTATAAAAGGCTGAGGAAGCATTTGAAAAAAGGTAATGATTTACACGAACGAATCAAACAATTGTTAAGCAAGTGTAACCTGCAAGTTCTCAAAGCTTATTACATAATTCCTCAAGCATAAACTCGAAGAAACTCGATCCAACACACGCTGTGAAGGAAAGATAACTTCAACCAGTTGAAGAGGAAACACTTGAAGAATAAAAAGGGGTTTACTCTCCAAGTTGAAGGAGTTGTAGAAAGGTTCAAGGTCGAACCAGGAGATTCAAGTTTGTTGGAGGCAAGGTTGCAGAAATCGCTAGGCGCTAGTCGAGCGACAGCCGGGCGCCTAGAAACACCAAGTTTTTATCTTTTTGTTCATTTTTTTGTATTTTGGCCGATTTTTGGCCTATATATTCCGACTAGACCGCCTAGGCCAATTTTTGCCCGATTTTTCCCGATTGTTTGGCCGCCTAGCCCGCCTAGGCGGGCGCCTAAGCCGATTTTTGCCTAGACCGATTTGTTTTGCCGATTTTGGGAAAATTGGATCGGCCTAGGGGCGCCTAGTGGGTGTTTAGGCGGCCGCCTAGGCCGATTTTTACAACACTGGTTGGAGGGTTGTGTGAACAAATCTAAGGACTTGAAAAAAGCTGAAGTAGCAAGGCAGCTGTCTTGTGAAGAAGTTGAGTCGCAGGAGAAGCCATCTATGTGATCAAGGTTGTCTCTAGACTGAGAACTACTTTGTAACTTGATCTGTTACTTGGTGATTCCTCCAGGAGTTGGAGAAGAGTGGATTAGACGAATTACCCCATCCTCGAACCTCTATAAAAATTACTTGTGTCATTTTACTTTCAACATTTACTTTCTCGCATATATCTTTTTATATATGATGTTAGTTAATTTGCTAATCCAACTGATAAATAACAAGTGCTAAAACAAGTGTTAAAAACGAGCTTTAATCAATCAAAAGGGTGTTAAGTCTTCCGCTGTTAAAAATTAAATCAACTACAGTTAAGTGTTAGCTTAAGCAGCCAAGTTATACTATCAACAGCTCTATCGAGTCTCAACATTGAGTGTGGGTAACTTAGTTGAACATAGCCAACCAATCTGCCCCCTAGGACACAACTGATTTGAGTCAACTCTGTTGAAATTCTTAAAAAGACTAAAAGTGAAAATTTGGTAAGGTTTATTCAACCCCCCTTCTAAACCTTACACCACACCCCTTGGGACCTACAATTGTATCTACAATATACTGTGTCACATTCAAATACTTACTATAATTAATTCCATAATTATTGTAAGTTCAACCTAGAAAATTGGAATTATCTCTTAATTGGACAACTAGTAAACAATATAGCTTCCTTCACATGTTGGAATTAACTCTTAATTGTTTAGAGTATGTTTCTCTTTTAAATGCAGTATTAAATTTTTTTAGAAATATATTTTATATTTAATTTTAATTAATTTGTAGTTCATTCAATATCAAAATATAAATAAAATAGAAATAATGTATTTGTATTTATACAAAATCTTTAAAATTGGTTCTAGCTTCGGGTCCTTGGTTCAGAATGGTTCAGTATGGTACGGTACGGTTCTTGGTGCGGGTATTTAAAAACTCTCCAGAACCGTACCAGAAATATTTTTGGGATGGTTTGATTCGGTGAAGCTCAAAAAGTCATATGATATTTTCGGTTCGGATATTTTTTTGTCCGAATATTTATTTGGTTTCGATAATCTCTAAGTCACATGCACAACCCTAAGTGGAGCACTGTGCACTCCCCACTCTCTTATTGCTTTCAAGTTTGCAACACTTTGCTTTTTTTTAAAAAAAAAAATTTGAAACAATTCTATGCAAATAGTAAGAAAAAAGACTTGTAATTTATTGAAATTTTATCCGTTGATTGCAACAATTATTTTTATGAACGTTTGAATTTTTTTCTTTTTCTTTTTATTTTTTTGAAAATTTGCCTATAACTATTTGGAACAATGTTTCATTTATTCCAACATTCTTTCAATTTTACAACATGTGTTATTTTTTTCTTTTTCTTATCATATTTGTATTATATATTTTGATTTTTGTCCGAAATGGACACAAATTATAGTGGGTCTTTTAGGAATTTGTTGAATTCTCCAAATCGCCAAACAAAGCGTGCGGATTCGGTGAAGCATTATTCGTGATGGTACCACAAAATCAACAAGATTATGAGAATTAATGGATAGTTCTTGTTAGATCAATGTTTTTATTTTAATTTTGATAATTTCATATAAACGACTTTATACCAAAATAATATTTTCAAATGTTGTCCAACTACTTCAAATCATTTTAATTGATTTTAACTAAGCTTTTGAAGTACTTCTTGAACTTTATTTTTTACAAGAATCGGACAACTTCTCTATGAAGAGGTCGACCCGTCGCCCTATAGGGAGACCTGTACTTGAATGTTATTAAAAGTGAAAACAAATAGGGTCTTTGAAACAGGATGGCGGATCTGGTCGCCTATGTGCATGAATAAAAAATATTTTTGGTTTTTTTCTTCTCTGTTTCTCGAGAGAACGATCACTATCTACAACAACCGGTCTCCATGGATAGTGACCGATCGCCCTCTATGTCATCCTGTATCAAACACTTTTCAATGGCTTTAAAATTCGAAATATCAACATAGCGATCGGTCCCTATATGTTTTTGACAACTGAAACGATCCGTCGCAGCAGACACTTCTCATAAAATTGTGGTTTTTCATTTATTAACAATTTTTGGAGTTGTTTTGATCTTTCTTTTGCAGACAAATTGAAATTAGGAGGAGCCTATGTTGGGGATTACGTCTTGGATCTCTCCTATAAATACATGAAGAATTGAAGGATCAAGGAAAACTCATTATTCTACATCACAACAAGAAATATTAAGCAAAATTCTCAAAGCTTTCACTTTCAACATTCTTGTTGTAATAACCTAAGCTTATCACTTTCACATCTTGATTATTAGGCTTTCTTTCTTGATTACACTTGTACTTTGGAGTTGTAATATTTCATTTAAAGTTTAATCTTGATTGTATTTCTAACATCATCCAAAATAAGAAATCCTTGTTAATGTTCTTTTGGCAAGAACATGTTTGGTTGATTAGAGGTGATTGATTGAAAAGCTTGGTGCTTTTCGTGTTGAAGAATTTGATGGTCTTCAAGGTGTTGAAGAGTTTGGTGATCTTCGAAGTTGTAAGAGTTTGGTGCTCTTCGAGAGGTGAAGAAGAGTTTGGTGCTCTTCGAGTTGGAAGAGTTTGGTGCTCTTCATAGGTTGTGCTCTTACAAAAAGAGGAGTAAATCGAAAAATCGGGGAAAATCTATTAACCCCCCTAGATTTTCGTAGCTACTTTGGACTAACAGTTCTCATGGGAGGGAACAATATAGAAGGTTAAACAATAGAGAACGCGCCGCTGGACACAATCAACTGGTCAATTATTATTTTTCTATAGAGCCGGTGTATACAGATTATATGTTCAAACAACGATTTCGAATGAGAAAATAGTTACTTTTGCACATAGTCAATGATTTGGAAAATCATCCTAGCGGATATTTTAAATTGAGGGTAGATGCAGCGAGAAGAAAATATTTGTGCCCCTTCAAAAATGGACGGTTTGAGAATCCACCAACTGGCTTATGGAGGCCCCGCCGACTAATTGGATGAGTATCTGCGCATGGGTGAAACAAATGCCCTTAAATGCTTGTCCAACTTTTACCAAGTTGTGATGGGAAAATATGGAGGTGAATAATTAAGAAAACCTGATGCTACTGACACCCATCGTTTGCTCCAACTACATGAGGATAGACACGAGTTCCATGGCATGTTGGGAAGTCTTAAATGTATGCATTGGACCTGAAAAAACCGTCCAGTGGCATGGAGGGTACAACTCACACGAGGCGATCATCACTACCCAATAATTGTATTTGAAATCGTTGCATCTGCAGACTTGTGGATGTGGCATGCCTTTTTTGGAGTCGTTTGACATTAGTTTGCTTAATGAATCGCCTCTTTTTAATGATGTCTTGAAAGGAAATGCACCAGAGGTTATTTTTGTTGTGACGGTACATAATATACAAATGGATATTACCTAACGGATGAAATATATCCAGAATGAGCAACTTTCGTGAAGAGTTTCTCATGTCCCCAGGATCACAAGAGAAAGAAATTTGCATAAGGATAGACAAAAGGCTGCAAAAAAATGATGTGGAACAGGCATTTGGGGTGCTCCAATCTCGTTGGGTAATTATCAGAGGTCCAAGGCAACATTGATTTATGGATAAGTGCAAAGAAATCATATATACATGCATATTTTACACTACATGATTATTGAGGACGATGGGGTGAAATATCCATTTGGGATCATGACGAAAGACATACTTCATAGCGAATCAAGGCTCAACCCCAGAATTTAATGAATACATTCTGTGAAATTTTGAGCTACGTGATAGTTAAGTACATTATCAGCTTCGTCACGACTTGGTAGAACACATTTGGGGAAATATATTGCAGTGATCAGTGAAGTAAAAAAATATCAACTACTGAAGTATTCAGTTAATTTAAATTCTACTTTGTCAAACGTTTATACTACTATGTTGTACCATTTAAATTTATCAATATAAATTTCTATATTAAATTTATTTATACAAGATAATTGTCAAAATATGTAAACAAGCTTAATATAAACTTAAAGATATTAATATAGATAATGTTAACATGTGTAAGTAAATTTTAATGAAGTAATAGCGGGATCCCTAAATATGTGGTTGGTAAGATATTTAATTGCGTAATGTGGGATATTTAGGAGTGTGATATATTTGATTGATGATGTGAACTAAGAAACCTACAAATTTTTGTTAATTTGTAACAAATGAACACATCATTAAGTGGGTGTCTAAAAGCATCTCCAATCATAATTTAAAATCAAGACGACCTTGATAATAAATCAAGGTGGGTGCTCCAACCCACCTATATATTTAACGTTAAACAAAAGGTGGTGAGCAGTTCAACGTCGATTGTGTAGGACCCCAAATTTTGACTACTCGTAATGTACATAATTTTGTATATTAATTTATTTTGTATAGCATTTTCTCATAATTTTACAATTTGAGTGCAACAATATAATTATGGTAGAGTATATATTACTTAATATCACATAGTTTACTTTAATTATTGAATTTTCGAATATTCTACGGGCTTAACAGAAAACATATACCTATTCAAATCCTAATTTGAACTTTAAGAGTTCAAACATAATATAGATACATACATACAGGGGCGAGGCACCTATGCAGAAAGACGGGCTCAAGCCCAGTGCACATCATGAAGAAGACCCATTTTAGTATTATAATTTTTATATTTTCCATAATTAGCCCACCCCAAAATTTAACCAAAAACTCAAATTCACTCTAAAATTTAAATTCATTTTGAAAATCAAGAACAAAAACTTAAAACTTTTGGGTTATCATGACATGCATAGAAGCTATAATTTAATTTATCATTAATATACTTATCATGCCACTAATTTTAAACTTTTTGTATTAGTAATTTATTAGAATATGAATTTTAAGTATCAAAATATATTTTTTTAAATATATATATATATATATATATATTTAAGGGCCCGACACGAACGATTAATCACCCTTATAAGTGTCATCATCTAGTATGAAATTGAAAAGGTATCTATTTTTAGCTTTTTTTAATTTTTGGCTTCTTGTTGTCTTATGGCAAGAAAGCAAAAAATATTGAGAATGGAATATGTCCATTTGATTGTTATTTAAAAACATCATTGTGTTTTTTCTCCTATAAGATAGTTTCTACTCTTTATTGAGAAATAATATATTTTTGTAATAAATTGTTTTATATATTTTAAAAAAAATTCTCTATATATAGTTTTCTTATTGAAATTTTTACTTCTTAGCCCACCCTACTACTAATTCCTGGATCCGCCACTGCATACATATACAATATAGAATGAAAAAGTTTGATATGTATTATATATATACATATCTTGGCTAAGTTAGATAAGTATATACAAATACATAGATATTAAAAAGAGAAGATAGAGTTGGATTGTGGCTTAATTGTTAAGTCACCTTAACTGACAATAGAGACTAATTGCACTAGTTGTCCACGTAAGATTCTTTCTTGGTTAAGAGTCTTGTTATGTAATACTACAAGGAAGCCAATTGTGATAGAAAACAACAGGAGCTGGCAGAAAGCAAGAAAAAAAAGGAGATTATAAAGGAGCATTAGTTCAAACCTTGGAGGGGTGAGTTCAAAAGGAGAATTAATAATGAGAGGAAAATATAGAAAAGAGTGACAGAACTCTTTATTGGAATCAAGAAATGATTCGTGCTGGAAAAACATCAGTAGGAGAATTTTGTGACCAATTTGAAAGCTGAAGTGAACCTTGAGTTCAAAGTGAGTGGTACATCAGTATTTATAATTTTTCTCAGAAAAGCCATAATATATTATTTCCGTGTTTACTATTTATTGCAAGTTGATATTATGCACTTCAACTTTCATCTCTTAGATTCTAGTCTATTCAAATTTCAATGTTAGGAATTAGTGTGTCTTCATCTCATCTTAAACATAACAAATAAGTTTTCTTTTACATTAGTCAGACTTCTATGATGTTATATGTTAACTCATCACCATGAATCTTGTTTTTTTTTTTCTATTAGAAATCGTGAAGGATAGTCTCTTAGGTAGTCTAGTGCACTTTAGTAATATGTTAAACTTGCATTATTGGAATAGTTACCAATAAATTAAAATGTTTATTATATTCGTCACTTTAAACTCAAAAATGATTCTTTGGGCTTAATGTAATTACCAAGCTACTATTTATTATTAAAAACATCAATTGTATTTAACCAAACATGTATAATCCAGGGAGGTAGTGGTTAATTATATCATAACATTGCTTAACTTTTGATGATTGTACTAAAATTTTAGTCTCTCCGCTTACGAGTTGTCTTTGATTAATTATAAAAAATAAAAAAACCACGAATTTTCATTAACCTACTATGTATCAATAATATCCGATTAACTTGCGTAAAATGATAAGAATGTGAAGTTTCCTTTCATTTCAATATTGACATTATTATTATAATATTTTATTTTGCAAATCTTGAATTCTCTTCGCATGTAATATAATAATGTAATGCCCTAATAGTCTCATCACAACGTGAAGTGCATGTATTATTTCATTCTCTTTTGGTAAATGTTGGTCTGAGTGTGGTGTGGATAGGGTTGAGTTCGGATGGCCGACAAAGGCACGTGGTCTTAAAAAAGATTCTACGCTATCCACAACCAAATCCCACCGCCCGAAGACGGAGTGTTGTAAGGGTTAAAGTGGGTCGGAGAATCGGTATATTCGAAATATGACCTCAGGAGGCCGCGAGCCCCAGAGTGGAGAGTCGAGCCATAGTGCGGTGCAATAAGGGGGTAAAGCTTTACGCCAACGCAATAAAAGAGTGATAAGGAGAAGCGGGGTCACTTACCATTAATGAACGGTCCCTCCATTAATGTGACATTTGAATTAATTGTGTTACGGATTGATTAAGTGCATAGTGTTATTAAGTTAAAATGACTATATTTATAAAGAATAACTGGAGTTTTCTTAATATTAAAAGTTTCTAAAAGCCACACCTACACACGTGCACCTACCACAGAGGTTTTTTTCCTCACGAATATATTTTCCAAAAACATATTTGGGCAATAATCCGGCGACAATGAAGTAGTTGAGGATTCCTTGATCCGACTAGCTAGTGCCAGTTCAGGAGTATTTTGCTAGAAGCTTTGACGACGTCCCTATGTATATATGCGTGTTTGGCGAACAATGTTTGTAATAATAGTTTATTTAAAGAGTTTAACAAACCTGGTTGGCTTTTCTTGTAATTTTATTACGATGTCCATTTGGCTTGTAATAACTATATGAATATTCCACTCTTTTGTTAATAGAGAATATATTTTGGTTATTATAGCTTCGTGAGTGTGGGCGTGACTGAAGTGGTATCAGAGCGTGGGTTGTAATATGGCTTACACCTATGCTAACCAGGATAGGATCCTTGGAATGTAGTTAAGATAAGTGGATATTGGAATTTCACCTGAAAACTTGAATATAAAAATTTCTATAATATTTTTAATAAGTGATTTTAAGTGACTTGTTTGATTATTCTACTAACGGAGCATGAAAGTGGTAGAATGGATCATAAGCCAGAGTCATCCGCTAGTGCTAGTCATCGGACCACTACTAAGGACAAGCCTAACCAACAACCAGATTAAAGAAAGCGACACTCGGCCGTGGAAATGGCTCGTGTGTTATTGCACAAACGTCAACTTAGGAACTGACTGAACCAAGTTAGAAATAAAGTAAGGAGGCAAAGAGAAATGATGAGGGAATCTACGGATGAGGCGGAAATGCGGCAACATAGAATCAATGTATTACAGAAGAAAATTCATGCATTAGAAGAGAA